>BSQZ01000005.1:14310000-14387500 GCA_033239005.1 Lamellibrachia satsuma | reverse complement strand
AGACGGTGAGCATCAAGATGTCATTCTTGGTCAAAGACACCGTTCCATCGTAGATCTTTTTTCCGCATGTGACCATGCATCTACAGACTATTCTGCGACAATGAAACGTCATATATCAGAGGGCAGAGCGATGCGCAGGAAGCGACGAGCCGAAACCAGGTTAGTAAATTGGATTACCGTTACCATTGTGACTTATCACTACGATTACAATATAGTTCCACCCGAATAAGCACAGCTGTGCTTCAACGTCAGCATATATATGACCCACAGTAAATCGAAATGCATGAATACAATAAAGTGCGAGTAAGTGTTAATAGTTTGATATAATTACGAGTGTTTTCCAATCCGCCGATTTATTTTCGACGTGATCAGACGTACCGTACCGTCGTCAATACGTGGCCGTACTCAAAACAATAACAATTACTCAGTAAGTGCTACAGGATATACTGCAGCCTTATAACATGGGCCATGGCGTATGTACTAGGCAAAATTATTCAAGAAAATAATTTGATATTATTTATTGACAGTCATAATAAGTCTCATACTCCTGTGTTCTAAATGCCTAGAGAGCAAGCGGCAAGCGTAAGGCTATACCTCGGGGGGGGGGGGGGGGGGCTAGATGCATGGGAGAAACACGACCAAAAGACAGTATAGACTATAGTGCAACAGAAGCCTACTGTTGCTGTTTACATTTCAAATTCTTTATGGAAATATTTAAAATATACAAATACTTTCATTGTGATTAAGTGCAAATGCAGTTACAAAAACTTTTAAAAGTATTTAAATATTTAAGTAAAATGCATTTCACCCATGCAATGTCTAGCTGGAAAGGAAACTAACTAAGGCATCGTCATCTACCCAGTTGAACACTGTCAGATTACATGTCTGCTTTCTATAATGACACTTTACAATTTCTGTCTGAATTCTTGTGACTTGAGAATAAGGCAAAATTATATAAAATTAATTTGCTGTATTGATCAGATTAAACCCCACATGTAATAACCGGAAGTTCATAGAGATGTATTAATTACATTTTATTCTAAGTCAACTGTAATAAATATCGTGGGGGAGGGGGCAATTGTCGGCAACCCACAATAGTATTAGTACAAGCTATACATATGAAGGAAGTATATCAGGCATGGGGTCAATTCTGTTTTGTCAATTCCAAAAATCAGTTCTAATTCCACCTTGCAAAAAATCAATTCCAACTGTTAAAATGCTAGGCTAAAAAAAAATTCAAATGCAATTCGTTTTAACACAGTTTTATTTGTCACGTGTGCACAATCATATTTAATTAGATATGATTAAAAAATTATTGTTCGTTAAACACACACACACACACACACACACACACACACACACACACACACACACACACACACACACACACACACACACACACACACACACACACACACACACACACACACACACACACACACACACACACACACACACACACACACACACACACACACACACACACACACACACACACACACACACACACACACACTCACACACACACACACACACACACACACACACACTCACACACACACACACACACACACACACACACACACACACACACACACACACACACACACACACACACACACACACACACACACACACACACACACACACACACACACACACACACACACACACACACACACACACACACACACACACACACACACACACACACACACACACACACACACACACACACACACACACACACACACACACACACACACACACACACACACACACACACACACACACACACACATCAGGTTTGCCATAAAAAACTTTAAAATGGCATCCAGCCATTTCATATGTACTTTCTGCTGCGACACCTCTCCTGTTTTTTTGCTAACAAAACCAGACATTTTGGACAGCCCTGGACAATTGGGTCATTAATCTGAGTTTTGAACAGTTTCCCCTGTTTATATCGGGTCCAGGTCATTTGCCCCCCCTTCCGGACATTTGCCCCTTTGTCACTTGCCCCCCAGACATTAGCCCCTTGCCTTATTAAAAATCTGGACATTTGCCCCCTGTCCGTAGCTTCTGGATTATTTGTAAGTTTTTTTTAAGAAATGTTTTTTTAACTTCTGAACATGAATTCAAGATATATATTACCCTAATTGCAATTAATGTTCTTTGTGCCAGATCAGCCAAGTAAATTACTTTATGTAGTTGGAGATGATCCTGTAATCAAAGGATTATCTTTATTGCAATTGTGGAAGAAGCCAGTGACATTAGGACCTGGACATGTTAGGACAATTGAGGATATTTGAAAGAAGCCATCTCAACAAAGTTTCTTTTGAATTGCATTTACCATGGAGAGTTGGAGTGAATCCATTTTCCTACAAAACTGGATGCACAAGCCAGAGTTGTCAGAATTCACTTATATAACTTCACCATGGAAATTACTACTAGCATTTGACGAGGTCAGAAGCTATGTTTTGAGTGTCATTCCTTCACCAAGAAGGGGGACCAACAAGATTACTCTTAATTGGGAGTGAAGCCAGCATCGATCTTGATCAGGGTGCTGTGGTCACTGATCTGATCTCCAGATCCAGAATGTGATCAACAAGACTGCCTGCAACCATGATGGTGACATGGCACAGATAGAAGCTGCCAAGGTCCGTGAGGACCTGAAAACTAAGGCAGCTAATACCAGGGGCACTCCAAACCAGCTGATCTCTGACCCGTTACTGTCCACCACTGTTTGTGGAAGCGTCACCCCAAGAACCCATCTTCCACCACTGATCTGACTATCAATGATACCTGGAAGACAACTGGTGACAAGATCATCTCATACACACTCCAGGGGATAGGCCATTGCATTAGGCTAAAGTGACTTCGACTTGTCATTGAATGTTATGTTATTGTAGTAATAATGATAAAACTGCAAACTGATTTTCACTTGTCAACTATCATAGAAAAAAAGGGGCAGATGTCCGGGGGGGGGGGGAGCAAATATACTAGGAGGCAGATTTATATCGCTATCAGTTGTGGTATCATTGATATTTCATCAAATTTACTGGAAAGTTTGAGTCTTCAACATCCTAATCTCCAACATGTATTCTACATGGGGACATTTTTAATTACTACAAAGGGCAAACCCTACAGCCACATGTAACAGCATTGTACAGGTGACCAGTGACATGTTTAGTATGGGAAACTTGTGGGCTGAACATTAGGCTCGGATAAACAAGGGGCTGCATTCAAGTGGGGCAGGCTTCCTCTCTCACACAAAGGGAATGAGCAGGCAGGTGCCCTTAATTGGCAATCTCTGTACATAAACCTTGTACACTGAGAAAGAAAATGAGGCATGAATGGTCTGATTTTGGTTTTACTGTCTGTTACAGTAACTTAGTATTTCTTTTTGATGCAAATGCTTGATTATATTGTTCTTGGTCACAATGTTTCAATACCAGAGTAGACAGTGTCTATGCTGTAATGTTGACAACTTTCTGGCTGTTACCAGATTCATGGTGACATGCTAATAGCAGACAAATATGATTTTTAAGTAATATAAGTAAATATAAGGGTTAATATTAACAGTATCAAGTCAATAATTCCAACAAAATCAATTCCAATTCCCAAAAAATTAATTTCGGAAACAAAAATTCCAATAAAAAAAATAAATTGAAGTCAATTCCAATTCTGGAACTGGAATTGAGGGTCAGTTCCAAATCCGGAATGGAACTGACCACATGCCTGAAGTATATTCATGACAATATCTTGTCTCTGTGTACTACAGCAACAGTCATGAACAGTATAATTGAATTGAAACAAACTTATGTCTGTGTGGCTTTTGTCCATGCACCATACTATCTAGCAGATGCTTTCAGTATAATACCTAATAATTATATATATATATTTACATATATACATATACGTGTGGGCAGGTATGTGTGTGTGCGTGCAGCATTTATAAGGTATAGATGTCACAAGCATAGATCTGCATTTGGTCCAATAACAATATTCATGCATTATGTTATCTAAATCGAGTGTCAGATATAAAATAAGGAACCCCATAGAAAGTGTACCTATGGGTCCATATTTTGTTATGGAATTTGGACCCCTTATAGAATTTTGACCTCCCTGGCCCATTGAAAACAGTGCAATGTTGATTAGATAATATAATGCACTTTGGAGCTAGGATGCTAAAATTTTGGTTACATGCGTTTGGTTATGTTACCAGTGGCATTCGTCAAACTGACCAAACAGATTTATTAAAAACATTAAGAGATCAGTGAAAGACCCATTGGTTGAATTAACATGGCTCCATAGGGAAAATGATTTTCCCTGTGGTTGATTACTTTATACATTATATAATACTGGCAATCTTATATTCTAAAAATAATATATACAAGAGAAAGTTTCTCACATTGTGATTCATTTTTATTATGCAAAAGATGAATTTTGTAAAATTTTCAAGTCACTGTATGTGTAATCTTTTCAGATGAAAGATTCACCATTGGTTCGTACAAGTACAGGTACTAGTTTTGAAGCATCCAGTGCTACGGGTGATGCCGTCAATCTTTACATTACGGATGTCACCTTCAGTGCCATCACTGCTACTACTGCTGTGGCATCACATACAACTGATGCTGCAATGCAAATCGATCCGGTAACGATATTTCAAGTGCAACACTTCGCGAATGCTGCTGTAGTCACGGATGACATTATTGCACCAATGAACGTTGATCATGACTACTCCTATGTGAAGCTTCCATCAGATTCAGTGAGAATAAAGACATTGGTGCGGATGATGCACACTATGTGATAACAGCGACATAACCGAGGGTGACTCAAGCAGCTCCGACACCTATGAGAAAGAGAAGAAGTTTGTCATTCGTGAGAAAAACTTATGTCACTTTTCTGCACCTGCCACACACCAAACAGCCATAAACTGTGACACAGGTTGTACTCATGTCTGATCTATCAGCCAAGGTCTTTCGGATACTGGGGTGTCTGTCAGGAAAGTGTGCTGATTTCTACCCCTGGATGAGTGAAAGGTGAATCGAATATGTTAGGTGTACATGTACTATCAGTCAGAATAAGTAGTGTATAGGTGTATATTTAGTGCCAGTAGTATATTGGAACAGATGGTTGGTGTGCAAGTACTATCAGTCAGAACAAGTAGTGTATTGATACATATGATTGGTGTACATTTACTGTCTGTACAAGTAGTGTATTTGGTAGAGAATGAGACGCTTGGTTTACATTTGCTGTCGGTAGGAACAAGTAGTAGATTCAGTCAGAACAAGTAGTATATTGGATACACATGATTGTTGTACATTTACTGTCAGAAGAAGTAGTGAAATGGTGCAGATTCCAGAATGAGATCATTGGTGTACATTGCCAAAGGTACAGATGAGGATGGTGAAACAGTTAAAATGCCTTGGCTTTATAAAGATTAATTATTTCCTAAGCTAAACTACCAGTATATTTGATATGTTGTGGCATAATAATGATATGTGTAACTGTGATATCCATGTTCCAGGTTGTATTTCCCGGTGGTAGAATTGTTTTTCTATGTGAATAAGCTGTTGATATATTTTATGTTGGTCTAAATATAAATGAAATTGTGTGTAGTGACATGCAAGATGCTGCAGGAAACATTTTTGTTGACAGAAGTGGGATATGGATAAGAAGGCATTCACATCATTCAGTTATTAATATTTTAGTGGGTCAATCTCCATAACTAAACTTTCCATCAATTCAATTCGGTTCAGAATAGACATCACAGATCCTTCCCACATCGCAGGATGGGATTACTTGTCTTGCCTTTGCTGAGCCTGAAATATAATTTGTCAGGGTTAGTTGATAGCACTAATTCCATAATTACCATAATAGTTACAAAACTGTGAACATTACATATTGTCAGTAGTTAATTATTGTTATTTATATGATTACATTGCACCAAACAACAAGGCGTTATAGTGTGCTACAGAGAGGGGTGATTACAAGTACGAACATTAATGTAATCATGATTACAGTAATTATTGCAATCACAATTACTAATGTAGTCATGATTACAATCATTATTACAATCACGATTATGGTAACATTTAAGAATATATATATATATTCACATAATGAATGAAATAAACCCTCATGTTATTATTGTCATCAATGTTATTCAACACAAAATCAAACACAATATTAAAATACAGTCACGGTACACTTCATTCGATTAGGTACAAAATAAAGAGAAAAGCCTGCTTGCATTGCCATTGTAGTTCGGACCTCGCCCTCGGGCTAGGTAAAAGAAATCTGCAGAAAAAATATGATTATTAAAATGGCAATGATTCGATAACAATTGAATTACTGACCTGCTAGCTATAGGGCGAATCAATGAGTCGGCATGCAAATCATGCAATGACAGCAGGCCAACATCTAGCACCGCTCTGTTTGTGCATATCACTACAAAATCATCGTCTTCGCCTTCGTACGGTGATGCAAGCAACAACGCGGTCGGGCACACGGTGCTGCATAGCCATAGCCATAGCCTAGCCCTAGGCATGGTAGCTTCCTCGGCGCAGCATGATGACTCAACGTAAACGTGCTCAGACATCGGGACGCAATTTCCACAGGTTCACCACATCACATTACCTTGTCAGGAATCGTTGACAGTCAAAGCGCTGTTGTAATTTTTCCTGAATCCAACGTCAACAAAGGAGAAGCCGACCTGGAGTCTGGAGCGTGACTCGCACACTCCGTGACACTTTACGACTGTCAACGGTTGTTTCCGTGTGGCCTATCGAACTAGACTCTTCGTCTGTGGTTTCCATTTCTCCAAAGATAGACAACTATTACGGAAGTTCAGTAAACCACTAATCGCTAGTAGCAGATCTGGTGAAACTGTCACAAGCGATGCATCCATCTTGTCAACAAGTAAAAAATAGTTCCGGTATTCCGTTATCGCATATTCTCGTTAGCGTCTCGTGTGTTCGAGAAGTGTGGCGTTTTCGACGATTTTTTGCGTGTTTTGTTGTAATTTCTTTAACTTTTTTTATTTGGAACGAACAAAAACGCTATTTTGTTGACGTGTGTAAACACTTGTATATATAACAGAGACCCATATCTTTTTTTTCGCTCCAGAATGCCTATTTACGAAATAAATCGCAAAAAATCGAAAATTTACATTGATTAGATATACGCGACTCAAACCACTCGTTTCGACAACAAGATGGCGATACGCAGTGATGTATTTTGTCTCGAACAAAATCAGTTTTTCAGTTTATCTCATAAATTAGCATGTATCTGTCACCATTAATGCATAGTTAGATAATATATATTTAAATATACGGCATAACACAAAATTGCTTCAGTTCCCCTTTAAAGGTGCTTAATCAATTCGATGTTTTTGCTAGTGTAAATTCAAATAAATTTAGCGAAAAACCAAACCTACCTAGTGTCCACTGCAACATGCTAACTCGTTTATTAAATTAGTTAATGCTTGTTCAAGCATTGATTCAAGTGAAAATCTCAGGCCGCTCGGTTATGCTGATTTTTGTTGGTTGAGGTTAATGTAAACAGTTGTTATATAACGCGGTGTCCATTCCTTGGGACTGTTCAAAGCGTCTTACACTTCACTCTCAGACAGATCTGTTCGTTCCAACGCCATTTCGACGTCTCTTGGAAGCGTTCAGCCCTGCTGCAATTACTGCGCGAATACTATTCTTCCAGATACACACCTCTGTATGTAGCAAGGTACTCATTTATACAACTGAGATAATTGTTGCAACATGGAGGGAACGAAGTTGCCATAGCTTCGAAACAGCAGCCAGAGCAATCGATCCCGGGTTCTCTCGATTGAGAGCCGGCCGTTCTAACAGCTACATTACCGTTATATTGTAAGAGATGACAGAACAATCAATTCCACTGATCACAACATTTTGTGTATAGCATTACAAAAATAGCTGTCGGAAGTGGGATTCGAACCCACGCCTGGAGAACCAGACTGCGACCTGAACGCAGCGCCTTAGACCGCTCGGCCATCCTGACTTCGTTGAAAATGCTTAGCTAGTCGTACACTTATTCGCCACTCACCATACCATTTCATTCACGTTTATGTTGTCACAGTTATCTCAGTTGTATAAATTAGTATCTGGCTACAGACAGAGGTGTACACCTGAACGAATAGTATTCGCGCAGTAATTGCAGCGGGGCTGAATGTTCCCAGAGAAGTCGAAAATTGCATTGGGATGAACAGGTCACACGGACTGGATACAGCACTTTATAAGAAAGTGCTTTTTTTACATTAAAACTGCTTCCTCGACTGATTTAGCCTATTGCAAATCCACTTGCTTGGTGTCCAAATATGTAGTGCGTGAATAGTTCATGTAACAATCGCAGTCGATTTAATAAAAAAAAATGTATGTTTTAGTTCTGATCATCGAAAGAATTGACTCCAATCGTTAGATCTGGTAAGGATCAAAAAAGTGGTAAACGCTGTGTGGGTCAATGGTGCTCACGAGCGTGACTTCCATCCTCTATCCGATCACACGACAAAGTTAAGAAGTTTCACCAAGGCAGAAAATTTTGATTTTTCAGCATGTCGATTTTTACTTGAACCAATGCTTGAACAAGCATTAACTAAGTTAATAAACGAGTTAGCATGTTGCAGTGGACACTAGGTAGGTTTGGTTTTTCGCTAAATTTATTTGAATTTACACTAGCAAAAACATCGAATTGATTAAGCACCTTTAACATAAACCAAGTGAAATCAGGATAACCGAGCGGCCTGAGGCGCTGCAGCGATCAGACCATAGCCTGGTTCTCTCTTGTTGTGGTCAGTCGAATTGATGCCACCTTCTCGAAATTGTTAGGGCGTCGTTTATTTCCTGTGGCAGCACTGAGCAGCACAAACATTTCCCAAACGTTTATTTCCTGTGGTAGCATTAACATCCACCAAATATTTATTTCTCGTGGCAGCAGTAACATCCACCAAATGTTTATTTCCCGTGGCAGCAGTAACATCCACCAAATGTTTATTTCCTGTGGCAGCATTAACATCCACCAAATGTTTCAAATTTATTTTGCGAAAAATCAAACCTACCTAATATTAACTGCAACATGCTTTTGCATGTAGTTTTTGTGAAATGATCAGGCAAACTATTAAATTACATAATGTGTGGTTAAGCATTAATTGAAATGGAAATGGATATCCAGTATTTTGAGCCTTAACAGATCTAACGACTAAAGTCAATTATTTCGATGATTTCATCAAAAATAGGTATATTTTATTACATCGACTACCGATGTTACATAAACTATTCACACACTACATATTTGGGCACCAAATCATCGGATTTGCGACAGGCTAAAGCAATTGAGGATGTGGTTTTAAGTACGCCATTAACGCATTTTTTTCTGTTTGAAAGACCTAATGTTTGTCTTGCTTGAGACGTAGGCGGAACATAATTTGAGCATTGAAATAAACATTGCCGTGCTCGACACCAACTGAGTTGGTTCAATGAAATGAACAATGATTCCATCCCCTGCTGCCGAAATACAGTACAATTGAATATGAAGATGTTGCGTTCGCATTTTCACAAATTTTGGTACACAGGCATACAAACATTGGACATTTCTTCTACCGTATATGAGAAAAGATGGGTAATTTTTTGAACTTGATGGTAAGTAACGGAGACGACGACGACGAAAACGTGTTTCCAATTATTTGTAGAGGCACATGCTTAATGAATAATAATAGAAGTTAGATCCAAATTTCTGTTAGCAATTCCTAAATGGTACATTGTCGGTAACTGATCTGACAAAAATAACAAGATGAAACACATTTCGAAAAAAAGAAGAGCGATTTCACACAAACATGTTCATTTCCTGTTGGCACACTCATATGCACAATAATCATAATTATCATATAGGGAATGCCAGTTACAAAGGAACCCTTAATTGATGTCAGTACATGATTTATGGTAGTTACGGATTTCATATGCAACTTCAAATGTACTTACATTTCAAGCAGTCTGACACTTACGCGCATGCATGCATGCAAACTTAATATATAGTTATATACACGCGTTATTTAGTGAACGTATATAAACTAAAATGCATAAAATATAACAAAGAACAATTGTGCAGTGACAAAAAATATGGACTAGTCCGGGATTTGAACCTGGAACCTCCCGCACCCAAAGCGAAAATCACACCCCTAGACCAACGAGCCACGTTGCGTGATAACTAGTAAGCATATCAATTTAACAGTTATGATTTCATCTTGGTCGGGTCTACTTTATGCGCTCAAAGATTCGTTCTGTTGTCATCCAAACTGCTGTCACTAGATTACGGCATACAGTATAGTATTGTAAGATACGGCTTTAATTGCAAAAGGCAAAGGTATAATAATTGATCGCTTTTTATCTGGAACACTAAAATCACACGTGGCGTCGTGGCGACGTGGCGACGTGGCGACGTGGCGACGTGGCTGCGTGTTTTAAATCCTTTCACTGGTTTAGCAGCTGTCGCCTATTCACTCTGTGGTGGGTGGACGCGGAAACCCGTGGACGCTGACGCAAGGCACTAATTAAGGGTATAATTCTGTCTTGTAGTTGTTGTTGACGAACTGGTATGGTGTTATTTGGTGTATTTGGTGTATCTGGTGTATCTGGTGTATCAGGTCCTACACCTAAAAATAATGGGCGTCAAACGAAATGATTTAATGAAATTTGATAATTAAACATGTTAAACTTTCTATACATTCTACACATTCTGCGAACGGGCTCGTCCGAAATTTAATTCGTAACTCTGGACAAATTCTTACAACATAATCGCTAATAGGTATAACAACTACACGGGCTCGTCCGGGATTTGAACCCGGGACCTCTCACCCGAAGCAAAAATTATAACCCTAGACCAACGAACCACTTAAGCTTTTCTTAAGCAAATAAAAGTAAATCATGACGCCGCGTGATTTACTCATGATCCTTGTCATAGGTGTAGAAACGTCGACTATTCCCCTCTCATTTGCAATTAAAACTGTTTGTCTGACAGTGTTGTTGCTATTGGATTTGTGTAGAAAGGACATTCGCTGCGAAACAGCTTCAATTGCAAATGACGAAGGAGCAGTAGACTTTTGAGTGATCAAGTGGCTCAAACACACACACGCACGCAGTCACGCACGCCTGCCCGCGCGCGCGCACACACACACACACACACACACACACACACATACACACACCAAAACACACACACAAACACACAAACACACACACACAAACACACACACGCACGCACGCACGCACGCACGCACACACACACACACACACACACACACACACACACACATGCGCGCGTTTTGTTGTCACTGCAATAGCAGTTACACTGTTAGACAAGCAATTTCAACTGCAAATGGCAGAGGAATAATAAATAGACTTTTCAACACATATGACGGGAACCGAGAGAATTACACACTTACACACGTTGTGTCAGCATCCATAGTGATTCCCTTTTCATCATAAGTTCACAGTTCACTCAGCTGTATAAGTGAGTACCTGGCAATACATACAGTGCTGGAAATGGGAACGAATAGTCTTCGGGAAATTGCAGCGTGGCTGAATGCTTCCCAGAGAAGTTGAGATGGCCTTGGAATGAACAGGTCTGCCAGGGGGTGAAGTGTAAAGCGCTTTCAGCGGTCCTACGGATTGGATACCGGGCTATATAAGAACGTACCTTTTACCAACATAGCGAATTACCGACAGCTGCTGAACCAATGAAAAGGCCACCACGCCTGGTCTTACTATACCAGATACAAAGCAGTCAATTATCACACCAAGGCATTTGTAACTGAAGCCATGTCTTACAATATTGTACTGCTCTTAGTGAAACATTTTCATTCACAACAGAGCAAACCTTTGAGCACAGGAAGTAGACCGATATCAAGTCATACTTGACAACACGATATGTTTACGAGCTAAGACTATGTAAAACATTTTCGTGACTGTACAATTTTTATATTTTACACATATTTGCTGAACTTGCACTAATATGTGCGTGTATAGAGCTATACATGTGCATGCATGTAACACTTAATGTACATGCAAGCATGCGTGTATATATAATACTTTGCTTGAAATGAATGTACATTCATTTTGCACTTGGATATGAAGATGTTGCGTACGCATTTGCAAACATTTTGGTACACGAGCATTACTGCATTACTTTTAAACATTGCAAATGATAAAGGAGCAGCAGGCGTTTATAGTAACCAAAACAAAAGAGCATGGTGGGGATGGAATCATCGCTCATTTCAACGAACCAATTCAGTTGGTTTCGAACATGGTGGGGATCATCGCTCATTTTACTGAACAAACTCAATTTGTATCGAGCATTGTTCATTTCAGTACTCAAATTGTGCCTACGTCTCAAACAAGACAGACATTAGATCTTTCAAACAGAAACAATCCTACTTAATAATAATTGACTTTATTCGTTGATCTGGTAAGGCTCAAAATACTGGATATCCATTTCCATTTCAATTAATGTTTAACCAAACGTTATGTAATTTAATAGTTTGTCTGATGATTTCATAAAAACTACATGCAAAAGTTGCACACATTAGCTAGCATGTTGCAGTTAATATTAGGTATGTTTGATTTTTCGCAAAATGAATTTGAAACATTTGGTGGATGTTAATGCTTCCACAGGAAATAAACATTTGGTGGATGTTAATAGATTTAACAAGATTTGCCATCCAAGCCAAAGGCCCAGATGGCAAGTGGACAAGGAAGCCATTGGCTTATCGAGAGTCCAACAATGTTCACCTACTTATAACCCGCCCTTCTGATATATGTGTCAACTTTGTTTTTAAACATATTCACGCTGCTAGCAGTTACACAATCTGTAGACAGTTTGTTCCATTCATTTACTGTCCTCTGTGAGAACGAGTGCTTCCTGATGTCCAATCTACATTGATCCTTTACTAATTTTACCTCATGTCCTCTAGTTCTGCTATCCTTCTTGAGTGAGAAAAACATATTTCTATCAATATTTTCATACCCATTCAATATCTTAAAAACTTCAATCTGATCTCCTCTTAACCTCCTTGTCTCTAGAGTTGTTAAACCACATTCTTTCAGGCGTTCTTCATAACTAAGGTCTCTAAGTTCTGGAATCATTTTAGTTGCTCTCCTTTGTATGCGTTCAAGCGTATCTATATCCTTCTTACGATATGGTCTCCATGCTTGTATACAGTATTCTAAATGAGGTCTAACTATTGCTTTATAAAGAGGTATAATTAACTTTTTTCCCTTGTATGTTATGTTTCTTCTAATCAATCCAAGAATTTGATTACCCTTTGAAGCTGCAATACCACACTGCTCTGAAACTTTCATATCAGCGCTTATTGTAACTCCTAAGTCCTTTTCTTTTACAGTAGTACCAAGAACAGTAGCTCCCATTTTATAGTTTACATTCAAGTTCCCATGTCCTGTATGTAGGCATTTACATTTCCCAAAATTGAACAGCATCTGCCATTTCTCAGACCATTTCACTAATCTGTCTAGATCGTTTTGTAAATGTTGTTTATCACCATCAGTATTAACCTTTCTAAACAGTTTTGTGTCGTCCGCAAATTTCAGTACGTTACTTGTTATACTGTCGTCCAAGTCATTGATATAAATTAAGAATAATATAGGTCCTAATACTGATCCTTGAGGTACCCCACTCAAAACCGATTTCCAATTTGAAACTTCGCCATCTACTACAACTCGTTGTCTTCTGTCAGTCAGCCATTGTTCTATCCAGTCAGTTATGCTATCCCCGATACCATGGGCTTTTAATTTAAGTAGCAATCTTTGATGTGGCACTTTGTCAAAAGCTTTCTGAAAATCTAAGTAGATAATATCTACTGGCGATCCCTCGTCTATCCACTTAGTGATTTCTTCCAAAAAACATAACACATTTGTTAAGCATGACCTCGTTTTAAGGAATCCATGTTGAGATGAATTTAATAATTTATGCTTAACGAGGAAGTCCACCAATACTGCCGAGGGAAATAAACATTTGGTGGATATTACTGTTGAGAGGAAATAAACATTTGGTGGATGTTAATGCTGCTCAATGCTGCCACAGGAAATAAACGACGCCCTGACAATTTCGAGAAGGTGGCATCAATTCGACTTACCACAACAAGAGAGAACGAGGCTATGGCCTGATCGCAACAGCGCCTCAGGTTACCCTGATTTCACTTGGTTTATGTTAAAGGTGCTTAATCAGTTCGATGTTTTTGCTAAATTCATTTCAAATAAATTGACCACTGCAGTGTCCACAGCAACATGCTAACTCATTTATTAAATTAGTTAATGCTTGTTCAAGCAATAATTGAAGTAAAAATCGACATACTGAAAAATCACATTTTCTGCCTTTGTGAAATTTCGTAATTTTGTCATGTGACCGGAGAGCGGATGGAAGTCACGCCCATGATCAGCGTTGATCCACACAGTTCTTACCACTTTTTGGTCCGTACCAGATCTAATGACTGAAGTCAATTCTTTTGATGATTTGAATTAAAATAGGCATTTTTTATTAAATCGACAGCGGATGTTACATGAACTATTCACCCACTACATATTTGGACACCAAAGAAGCGGATTTGCAATAGGCTAAATCATTCGAGGAAGCAGCTTTAATGCAAAAAAAACTTTATTATAAAGAGCCGTTTCCAGTCCGTGTGACTGTTCAAGGCGCTTTACATATCACCCCTTCTCTGGGAACATTCAGCCCCGCTGCAATTACTGCGCGAATACTATTCGCTCTGGTATACACCTCTGTCTGTAGTCAGCTACTAATTTATAAAACTCATATAACTGTGACAACATGAACGTGAACGAAATGGTTGGCAAATGACGAATAAGTGTACGACTGGCTAAGTACGTTTCAAAGAAGTCAGGATGGCCGAGCGGTCTAAGGCGCTGCGTTCAGGTCGCAGTCTGGTTCTCCAGGCGTGGGTTCGAATCCCACTTCTGACAACTATTTTTGTAATGCTATACACAAAATGTTGTGATCAGGAGGATTGATTTGATTTGATTCCTCTGGCTGCCGTTTCGAAGCTATGGCAACTTCGTTCCCCCCATGTTGCCACAATTATCTCAGTTGTATAAATGAGCATCTTGCTACATATAGAGGTGTGTATCTGGAAGAATAGTATTCGGGCAGTAATTGCAGCATTGCTGAACGCTTCCCAGAGACGTCGAAATGACGTTGGAATGAACAGGTCTGTCTGAGAGTGAAGTATAAAGCGCATTGAACAGTCCCAAGGAATGGACACCGCGTTATATAACAACTGTTTACATTAACCTCAACCAAGAGAAATCAGGATAACCGAGCGGCCTGAGGCGCTGCTGCGACCAGGCCACGGTCTGCCTCTCTCTTGTTGTCGTCAGTCGAATTGATGACACCTTCCCGAAATTATTAGTTCGTCGTTTATTTCCTGTGGCCGCACTAACATCCACCACATTTTTATTTCCTGTACCAGCACAAACATCCACCAAATGTTTATTTCCTATGGCAGGACTAACAAATGTTGTTACAACGAGGTCATACTATTGTGGTAAGTTTCCACACACGTACTAAAATAACAGTCTACGCTACAAATAAATAATAGCGTATAATTCTCTTTTGTGCTGGTTGACGAACTGGTATGGTGAATTTGGTGTATTTGGTATGTTTTTTCCTACACCTACAAATAATGGGAGTCAAACGAAATGATTGAATGAAATTTTATAATTAAACATCATAAACGTTCTACATATACTGCGCAATTTGCTCCAGAGCAGTTGATGCCCTTAATTCATCACTCTGGACAAATTCTTACAACATAATCGCAAATAGGTGTATAAACTACACGGCCTCGTTCGGGATTAAAACCCGGGACCTCTCGCACCCGAAACGAAAATCATATTCCTAGACCAACGAATTACGTCTTGAAGTTAAGCATTTCTTAAGCAAATTACGACGCAGCGTGATTGACCTGATTCACTGTCCACATCACAGGTGTAGAAAAGTCGATTGATTATTCCTGTGTCATTTGGAATTGAAACTGTTTGTCTAACAGTGTTGTCACTACTGCTATTATGTAGAAAGGACATTCGGGGCGAAACAGTTCAATTACAAACGACAACGGAGCATCAGGCGTTTACTGTGACCAAAATAAATTAAATCTAGTCTACACGACTCGTTTACGAACATTATCTTGTTGTATGGTGGCTCGTTGGTCTAGGGGTATGATTTTCGCTTAGGGTGCGAGAGGTCCCGGGTTCAAATCCCGGACGAGCCCGTTTTCTTTTATAATTGTTGGTTAGGTCAAATTTTATTTTCAAAGTTTATTGCAATACTTGTTGCAAAGTCAAACGAAAAATCTGCATAAATTAATACACAACAGTATCTATTGAACGCACAATATACTTGATATCAGAAGTATGGAATTGTCTCCAATATCCCACTATGATAATTAATGTTTTTCATAATTACTATGTTAAGTTTTAATTAGTTAATGTTACGTCATAGTTAATATTTTTTTTTAATTCAAATCAATTAAAAACCATAGGAAGGTAATTATTGTTTTATAGTAATTACTTGTTATAAGTAGATAAATGAATGAATGAATGAACGAACGGTTATTCTTTATTTCCACACGAAAAATTTATAACCCAAAATATTTAATGCCTGCATGCATCGTTTCCCGTTATGGCAAGTTTGGTTTTTTTGTCTTGCGACCCGCCATGACTAACATTATTTTGTTTGACGCCCATTATTTGTAGGTGTAGGAACAAACCAGTTCGTCAACCACCACAAATGATAATTATACCCTTAACTAGCGCCTTGCGTCAGCATCCACAGTGATTCCCCTTCCACTAACAGAGTGAAAAGGCGACACCTGCTAGACCAATGAAAAGATCGATGTCACCGCGCGTGATCTTACTATGCCAGAAAAAAGGCAGTCAATTATTACACCTTTGTCATTTGTAACTGAAGCCGTGTCTTACAATATTGTACTGTTTGTGAAGCAGTTTCAACAACAACAGAACAAATCTTTGAGCAGAGGTAATATACGGAGATTAATTCATACCTTACAACACAAATGGTTCTTTGTTATATCTTACGCATATTAGTTGAACTTGCAGTAATATACGTGTGAATATAACTATATTTATATGTGGATGCATATAACTATATATAACTAATATGCATACAGGTATGCGTGTATGTGTCATGTTTTTGTTGAAATGAATGTCCATTTGAACTTGGATATGAAGATGTTGCGTAAGTATTTGCACAAATTTTGGTTTTAATCATAAACAGTAAATGCCTGTTAAATGTATTCTCTGTTTAGATCAGGGTCCAATGATCAACTCCTCTATTTTATTTATAGCTCGGTTCTAAGCAGTATAACCAACATTTTTAGCACGGTAATTCTTGATCACACCCGTGTCTACTCGTTGTATATTCGCATATAAAACATTTAAAAATTACAAATTCAAAATTCAAATACATTGTGCGTTCGCATAGATGTAAACATTTACATTATAATGCAGTTACGTACATTTGCACTTAAATAGTGTACTTTGCATTCATTTAAATGCGCTAGCGAATATTTTTGCTACTTGACATATTTATAACAGAAGTGTTAGCGATGCTAATCAATTAGAAATAATAGTTAAAGGAGTATAGTTTACTGACAGATGAAGTGCGGAGTACAGACATCCTTTACTCTATAATTGTTTGGCTCTCTGGTCTTGGTCTATAAAGAGATTGCCGATAAAATTGTTCTCCTTATTTAATCTTAGCGTAGAAAGTGTTCGCTTTATTATACATTCATAATACCCTATTGTGTTCTACAAGTTAATATGGCCGATTACCCAAATATGCGATACACTAAGTAATTATCTAAAACTAGACATTAGGCACTTGTTTGAAACAAATACCCAAAACGAAAAATGGGATACTCCAACTGTGTTGATCACAAACATTCGAGGCGCCCTGGCGAGCAAACTTGGCGAAACTAACGTGCACACGATCGTAGATACGCCACTGAATGATGCACAAATATTCACAAGATCCTAAGCACGCCACTGAATGATGCACAAACGTATACAAGATCCTAGATACGCCACTGAATGATGCGCAGACGCACACACAATCCTAGATACGCCATTGAATGATGCACAAACGTACACACGATCCTAGATACGCCACTGAATGATGCACAAACGTACACAAGATCCTAGATACGCCACTGAATTATGCTAAAAGGTACACATGCACGAACATCTAGATTTAAAATGTATCAATTGCTCAAATAGGGATGTGCCAAAAACTTGGCAAGCTTCACAATATAAGTAAAACAAGGCGTCCACACGTCGTGGTTAAATAAATTTAGTTATTTCAGGCACTGCTAGCACACGACTCCCTGTCTAAGCCACTTGGGCGAGCCGCCGAGCGTTGTTACACGACTCCATGTCTGAGCCACCGGTGCGAGCCGCCGAGCGTTGTTACACGACTCCCTGTCTGAGCCACTGGGGCGAGCCGCCAAGCGTTGTTACACGACTCCCTGTCTGAGCCACTGGGGCGAGCCGCCAAGCGTTGTTACACGACTCCCTGTCTGAGCCACTGGGGCGAGCCGCCAAGCGTTGTTACACGACTC
The DNA here is from genome assembly GCA_033239005.1 of Lamellibrachia satsuma. NCBI lineage: Eukaryota > Metazoa > Annelida > Polychaeta > Sabellida > Siboglinidae > Lamellibrachia > Lamellibrachia satsuma. Next base: position 14,368,806 of record BSQZ01000005.1, on the reverse strand, counting down.
CCTGTCTGAGCCACCGGTGCGAGCCGCCGAGCGTTGTTACACGACTCCCTGTCTGAGCCACTGGGGCGAGCCGCCAAGCGTTGTTACACGACTCCCTGTCTGAGCCACTGGGGCGAGCCGCCGAGGGTTGTTACACGACTCCCTGTCTGAGCCACTGGGGCGAGCCGCCAAGCGTTGTTACACGACTCCCTGTCTGAGCCACCGGTGCGAGCCGCCGAGCGTTGTTACACGACTCCCTGTCTGAGCCACTGGGGCGAGCCGCCAAGCGTTGTTACACGACTCCCTGTCTGAGCCACTGGGGCGAGCCGCCGAGGGTTGTTACACGACTCCCTGTCTGAGCCACTGGGGCGAGCCGCCGAGGGTTGTTACACGACTCCCTGTCTGAGCCACTGGGGCGAGCCGCCAAGCGTTGTTACACGACTCCCTGTCTGAGCCACTGGGGCGAGCCGCCGAGGGTTGTTACACGACTCCCTGTCTGAGCCACTGGGGCGAGCCGCCAAGCGTTGTTACACGACTCCCTGTCTGAGCCACCGGTGCGAGCCGCCGAGCGTTGTTACACGACTCCCTGTCTGAGCCACTGGGGCGAGCCGCCAAGCGTTGTTACACGACTCCCTGTCTGAGCCACTGGGGCGAGCCGCCGAGGGTTGTTACACGACTCCCTGTCTGAGCCACTGGGGCGAGCCGCCGAGTGTTGTTACACGACTCCCTGTCTGAGCCACTGGGGCGAGCCGCCAAGCGTTGTTACACGACTCCCTGTCTGAGCCACTGGGGCGAGTCGCCAAGCGTTGTTACACGACTCCCTATCTGAGCCACTGGGGCGAGCCGCCGAGCGTTGTTACACGACTCCCTGTCTGAGTCACTGGGGCGAGCCGCCGAGCGTTGTTACACGACTCCCTGTCTGAGCCACTGGGGCGAGCCGCCGAGCGTTGTTACACGACTCCCTGTCTGAGCCACTGGGGCGAGCCGCCCGAGCTTTGTTACACCTCGATAAATTCGTTTTCTTGATTCCCGATTTGTGGACAGTGTCTGCTGGTGGACTTCCAACCAACTATTGTCGAATGTAACGCCACACGTATGCTATGCTTTCGAAAAACGACTCTGTAATAACTTGCCCCTGTATACAATTAGCATTAGTGTCCCCACTTTTGACGTAATAGTAGATAATACTGCGGAAATCGTGGGCATCACAACGTCCATGTTTACAGAGAAGAACAAACGTGTTTACATATTGTAATTTAACTTTAGATCAACAGTTTTGTTGAAAATAAATTTGCATAAAATATACTTTTTAAAAAGGATGCATGTCACGTTTGCATTGCTTGCTTCTTATGGTAATTTATCTTTTAGTTTGTATACCGAACATTTGTTTTGCTGCTTGACCTAAACAAACTACAAAAATGTGACGGGCTGCCACTGAGCGGGAGGCGACAGTTGCCAAAGCAAGGACAAGATCGACATAAATCACACCACAACTCGTAAATATAATTGTGTTGCCAGACTCAATTTTACTTACGAATTGTGTGACCTGGTAACATCAGCATGGCAACATCAGCCATAGAGATACTCAGAAAGATCTGGAATAACAACATCAACGCTGCAACAAATTTACGATTATATCAAAATCTGGACGTATCGGTGCTGACGTATGGGTGTAAAAGCTGAAACCTAAAGAATACCGCATATTAGATGGAATTCTTTAGACGAATCTTGAAAATATTATACAAAGACCACATAACAAACGGATCCGTGACGCAGTCCATCGCCGAAGTTGTAGGACGACAAGAGACACTCCCGACTAAGGTGAGACGCCGCAAATTACAATGGTTCGGCCACACAGCGAGACATAATACACTTAGCACTGAGATCTTGCCACGGCACGGAGCTCTTCGGTGATGCCCACCACCATGCTGGACGGAGGGTGGTTTCTGGCGAGGCTTCCGGTCAACGGATGAGTGAGTGAGTGAGTGAGTGAGTGAGTGAGTGAGTGAGTGAGTGAGTGAGTTAGACAATGACTCCATGCTTCAATAGCCACTAGATTGATTTAGTCTACGCATGGGGTCTAGGAATGCAGCTCCAAAATGACCAGCGCGGTGCTAACAGGAATTGGTGTAACGCTCTTTATCAAGAATGGGATAATGACGGATTTCCCCATTCCAAACAAACCGAAACTAAACACTAGCTATTTAGACGGCCGACGCATTTGCATATTTTGTTATTGCAATAGTTACCGTACTACGATACACTTTTCTCAATATCCTTTACATTATTAAATATTTTTGCGTGTAAAAATACAATTTAATTACCTGTGCCGTCGCCCGAATGGTTTTCATTTGAAATAATATCTGCTTCAACGTAATTGTTTTGGCGCTAGCTAAAAAGTAAACAGTAAACATGACTTATTTATCTACTATAGTTCACGCGAAAGTAGAAATGTATGTCCGTTATGTCACATCTGCTGTGATTTATTAGTCAGATCTAAAGATGTGCTCATTTAAAATCAAACGGGCTCGTCCGGGATTTGAACCCAGGACCTCTCGCACCCTAAGCGAAAATCATACCCCTAGACCAACGAGCCACCATATCACAGCATAGCATTCGCAAAGAAGTCGTGCAGACGAAACGTGTTTTGTTTTGACCTACTGCAAACGTTGGCTGTTCCTTTGTAAGTTGTAATTAAACCAGTTTCGTCATGAATTTTGTTTACCAAAAGCATAATGCGACCTAGTGGCTCGTTTGTCTAGACCTAGGGGTATGATTATCACTTCGGGCGCGAGAGGTCCTGAGTTAAAATCTCCGAAGAGCCCGTATAATTTTTGTACCTGATTGCGGTTGTGTTGTAATGATTTCTCCAGAGTGACGAATTAAGGGCATCAACTGATCTGGAACAAACTGAGCAGAATATGTAGGAAGTTTATGATGTTTAATTATTAAATCACTATACTGTCGACAAAAACTTTGACCTATCATAAATTGTGACGCGGTAACGTAATGGTTAGAATGTCGGCTTCTCAGTCGAGAGAACCCGGGTTCGAATCCTCTTACCATTTACCTTCTGGAAATTTAGTTTGTGTACTGAATCACACGCGAAGACCACGAACACCAACGATACCATACTAGTTCGTCGCCCTATACAAGAGAGAATTACACCCTTTATCAGGGCCTTGCGTCAGCGTCCACGGGGTTCCGCGTCTACCCACCACATTGTGAATAGGCGACAGCTGTTAAACCAGTGAAAGGATTGACCACGTTTAAAACACGCAGCCACGTCGCCGCGTGTGATTTTAGTGTTCCAGATAAAAGGCGATCAATTATTAACCTTTGTCGTTCGCAGTTGAAGCCGTCTCTTACAATGACAAATACTGTATGCCGTAGACTAGTGACAACAGTGTTAGTGAAGCAGTTTGGATGACAACAAAACGAATCTTTGAGCGCAAGTAGACCCGACCAAGACTAAATTATAACTGGTAAACTGATATGCGTGTCTACATGATAATACGACATCCGTGCTTACTTGCAAAGAAGTGTCGGGCATGTAGACGGTTGAACTGTATAAAGCACTTACTGGTTCATTCGTAATCGTCGGTAATGTTCGTTTGTGTCAAAAATAAGTCTCCTAGATTTGCGCTGTAGTTGGATAAACAGTGAAGGAGAAGAATAAGAAATTGTGAAGCAGCTACTGTGTCTGGCGCCATCCTTCAGGTTTCACTGAATTATCCATTTTGTCAATTGTAACTGAAGCCGTGTTTTACAATATTGTACTCGCGTCGTAGATGTATAGTGCCGGTGAAGCAGTTTCAGTGGCAGCATAGCAAGCCATTGGCTCATTGGTCTAGGGGTATGTTTTTCGCTTTGGGTGCGAGAGGTCCCGGGTTCAAATCCTGGACGAGCCCATACATTTTTGTGACTGCACAATCGTTCTTTCGTATATTTTACGCATTTTAGTTGAACGTACACTAATGTGCGCGTGTATATAACTACATATTTGCATGTACGCATGCACATACGTGTCAGTACACCTCTCTCCCTCTCCCTCTCCCTCTCCCTCTCCCTCTCCCTCTCCCTCTCCCTCTCCCTCTCTCTCTCTCTCTCTCTCTCTCTCTCTCTCTCTCTCTCTCTCTTTCTCTCTCTCTCTCTAAGGCGCTGCGTTCAAGTCGCAGTCTGGTTCTCCAGGCGAGGGTTAGAATCCCGCTTCTGGCAGCTGCTTTTGTAATGCTATATACAACATTGGATGGATTGGATGGAATTGTATTTTTGTCATATCTTACAAAATTGTGGTGCGCGGTAACGTAACGGGAACGTCGGGCTCTCAATCGAGAGAATCCTCTGGCCTCGTCCTTCCATCCATCCATCCATCCATCCAACCACCGATCCAATCCAATCCATTCACCATCCAATCCATCCATCCACCCATCCAATCCATCCACCCACCCATCCATCCATCCATTCCATCCAATCCAATCCAATCCAATCCATCCACCATCCAATCCATCCATCCAATCCACCCATCTTCCACCATCCACGCACCCACACACACCCGCCCACCCACCCACCCACCCACCCACCCACCCACCCACCCACCCATCCATCCATCCATCCATCCATTCCTTCGTTACAATAAAAACAACAATTACCTTCCTATATTTAAACATAAATGTGGTTTTGAATTGGTATGAATTTTCAAAAACTGAATAAATATGACGTACGATTAGGTAAATTAAAATCTAACCTAATAATTATGCGAAACATTACTCATCACAATGGGATATTGGAAATAATTCCGTATTTCTAATATCAATTAATATGTTCATTTTTGCATATTTTGTCGTTTGACTTTGCACCAAGTATTGAATACACATTATTTGACCTAAGCAACATTTGTAAAAAATAAACGAGCTCGTCCGGGATTTGAACCCAGGAGCTCTCGCACCCTAAGCGAAAATCATGCCCCTAGACCAACGAGCCACTGTTTCAGATAATAGTGTTTGTAAACGAGTCATGCAGACTAGATTTTATTTGTTTTGGGCACTGTAAACGCCTGCTGCTTCTTTGTCATTTGTTATTGAAGCTGTTTCGCGGTGAATGTCCTTTCTACATAACCATAGTAGCGACAACACTGTCAGACAAGCAGTTTCAATTACAAATGACAGAAAAATAATAAATCGACTTTTCAACACATATGACGGCGACTGTGAATCACGTGGATTACGCTGCATCATCAAATGCGTATCTTTACGTAGTGGCTCGTTGGTATGATTTTCGCTTCGGGTGCGAGAAAGCACGGGTTCAAATCCCGGACAAGCCCGTGTAATTTTTATACCTATTTCTGATTACGTTGTCATAATTTGTCAACACTGACTTATTAAGTGCATCAACTGATCTGCAAAAAGAATTATGTTGATTAACTGACCTGGAATAAACAGCGCAGGATATATAGAAAGTATATAATGTTTAATTATAAAATGTCAAGTCACGTGTGATTTTAGTGTTCCAGATAAAAGGGCGATCAATTATTATACCTGTCTTTTGCAATTGACGCAATCTCATACAATAGTGTACTGTATGCTGTAGACTAGTGACAACAGTGTTAGTGAAGCTGTTTGGATGACAACATAACGAATGTTTAAGCACATAACATAGACCCGACCAAGATGAAACCAGAACTGTTAAATTGATATGCTTACTATTCATTTTAAAAGTGGCTCGTTGGTCTAGGGGTATGATTCTCGCTTTGGGTGCGAGAGGTCCCGGGTTCAAATCCCGGACGAGCCCATACTTTTTGTGACTGTACAATTGTTCTTTGTTATATTTTACGCATTTTAGTTGTATGTTCACTAATTAACGCGTTTATATAACTATATAATAAGTTTGCATGAATGCATGCGCATAAGTGTCAGACTGCTTGAAATTTAAGTACATTTGAACTTGCATATGAAATCCGTAACTACCATAAATCATGTACTGAAATTAATTAAGGGTTCCTTTGTAACTGGCATTCCCTATATGATAATTATTATTATTGTGTAGATGAGTGTGCCAACAAGAAAAGAACTTGTTTGTGTGAAATCGCTTTTCTTTATCTCGAAATGTGTTTCATCTTGTTATTTTTGTCAGATCAGTTACCGACAATGTACCATTTAGGAATTGCTTACAGAAGTTTGGATCTAACTTCTTTTATTCTTCATTAAGCATGTGAGTCTACAACGAAATGGAAACACATTTTCGTCGTCACCGTTACTACCATCAAGTCCAAAAAAGTACCCACCTTTTCTCATACACTGTAGAAGATATGTCCAATGTTTCAATGCCTGTGTACCAAAATTGTTGCAAATGCGAACGCAACATATCCATTTTCAAGTGCAAATGTACATTCATTTCAAGCAAAGTATGACACATACACGCATAACTTCATGCACATTAGTCATATATAGTTATATGTGTAATGATATGTGGGTGGGTGGGTGGGTTCGTGGGTTCGTGGTTGGATGGGAGAAGATGGTGGATTGGATGGGTGGGTGGATGGATGGATTGTATGGTGGATGGATCGGATGGTGGATGGATTGGATTGGATTGGATGGAATGGAACAGAATGGAATGGATGGATGGATGGATGGTTGGGTGGGAGGGTGGGTGGGTGGGTGGGTGGGTTCGTGGGTTCGTGGTTGGATGGGAAAGATGGTGGATTGGATGGGTGGATGGATGGATGGATTGGATGGTGGATGGATTGGATTGGATGGATGGGTGGATGGGTGGTGGGTGGGTGGGTGGATGGATTGGATGGTTGGGTGGGTGGACGGATAGGATGGAATGGATGGATGGATGGATTGATGGGTGGGTGGGTGGGTTGGTGGGTGGGTTGGTGGGGGGTGGGTGGAAGGTGGGTGGATGAATTGGATGGTTGGGTGGGTGGACGGATAGGATGGAATGAATGAATGGATGGATGGATGGATGGATGGGTGGGTGGATGGATGGAAGGATGAGGCCAGAGGATTCTCTCGATTGAGAGCCCGACGTACCCGGTACGTTACCGCGCCCCACAATTTTGTAAGAGATGACAAAAAATACAATTCCATCCAATCCATCCAATGTTGTATATAGCATTACAAAAGCAGCTGCCAGAAGCAGGATTCTTACCCTCGCCTAGAGAACCAGATTGCGACATGGACGCAGCGCCTTAGACCATTCACCATTCATCAGATGGGTCACAAGTCATGGCGAGTCGCAAAACAAAAAAACGAAACTTGCCATAACGGGAAACGATGCATGCAGGCATCAAATATTTTTTATTATAAATTTTTCATGTGGAAATAAAGAATAACAGTTCGTTCATTCATTTATTATAACAAGTAATTACTATAAAAACAATAATTACCTTCCTATGTTTAAACATAAATATGGTTTTGAATTGATTTGAATTTAAAAAAAATATTAACTATGACGTAACATTAACTAATTAAAACTTAACATAGTAATTATGAAAAACATTAATTATCACAGTGGGATATTGGAGACAATTCCATACTTCTGATATTAAGTATATTGTGCGTTCAATAGATAATGTTGTGTATTAATTTATGCAGATTTTTCGTTTGACTTTGCAACAAGTATTGCAATAAACTTTATTTGACCTAACCAATAATTATAAAACAAAACGAGTTCGTCTCGGATTTGAACCCGGGACATCTCGCACCCTAAGCGAAAATCATACCCCTAGACCAACGGATCACTATACCACATTGTAAACGCCTGCTGCTCCTTTGTCATTAGTAATTGAAGCTGTTTCGCGGTGAATGTCCTTTCTACATAACCATATCTGCAAAAAGAATTAAGTTGATTAACTGACCTAGAATAAACAGCGCAGGATATGTAGAAAGTATATAATGTTTAATTATAAAATGTCAAGTCACGTGTGATTTTAGTGTTCCAGATAAAAGGGCGATCAATTATTATACCTGTCTTTTACAATTGACGCAGTCTCATAAAGTAGCGTACTGTATGCCGTAGACAAGTGACAACAGTGTTAGTGAAGCTGTTTGGATGACAACATAACGAATGTTTGAGCGCATAAAATAGACCCGACCAAGATGAAACCAGAACTGTTAAATTGATATGCTTACTATTCATGTTATAAGTGGCTCGTTGGTCTAGGGGTATGATTCTCGCTTTGGGTGCGAGAGGTCCCGGGTTCAAATCCCGGACGAGCCCATAATTTTTGTGACTGTACAATTGTTCTTTGTTATATTTTACGCATTTTAGTTGTACGTTCACTTATTAACGCGTTTATATAACTATATAATAAGTTTGCATGAATACATGCGCATAAGTGTCAGACTGCTTGAAATTTAAGTACATTTGAACTTGCATATGAAATCCGTAACTACCATAAATCATGTACTGAAATTAACTAAGGGTTCCTTTGTAACTGGCATTCCCTATGATTATTATTATTATTGTGTAGATGAGTGTGCCAACAAGAAAAGAACTTGTTTGAGTGAAATCACTTTTCTTTATCTCGAAATGTGTTTCATCTTGTTATTTTTGTCAGATCAGTTACCGACAATGTACCATTTAGGAATTGCTTACAGAAGTTTGGATCTAACTTCTTTTATTCTTCATTAAGCATGTGAGTCTACAACCAAATGGAAACACATTTTCGTCGTCACCGTTACTACCATCAAGTCCAAAAAAGTACCCACCTTTTCTCATACACTGTAGAAGATATGTCCAATGTTTCAATGCCTGTGTACCAAAATTTTTGCAAATGCGAACGCAACATCTCCAGTTTCAAGTGCAAATGTACATTCATTTCAAGCAAAGTATGACACATACACGCATAACTTCATGCACATTAGTCATATATAGTTATATGTGTAATGATATGTGCTGCCAGCTGGTGGGTTGGTTGAATATCCACCATTTGCAATACGGGCACGATGTAAGTTAGTTACATTAAGACATGTGCGACCATCATATGAGCATCGATGCATGTTATTAAAATGGTGGCAGCGATAAAAATTACCTTTGTTGGATCCAAAGTTGGTGGTTCCGACTTGAAAGCCGTCTGAATATGAAAGCGTCGTACGTTTTGTTCAAAGGCTTCGGTGGTAGGTTGCAGAACCTTTAGGTCTGGCGTTGTTGTAACCTTTGGCTTCCCTAACTTTGTAGTCCACATGTCTTTGCGAACATCAGACATGGTGTTTCTTTCTTTGCTTCCATAACACGCAGCGATAAACCCAGTGGCCTCAGCAACCACCTCGTCGATACACACATCAAACTCACCAAGTTTGCAAAGAGAGTGGCCAGCTTTTCGCGTCTTTATAGCAGTGCCTTTACCTCTGTCCCACAACTGCGCAACTGTGTCGCATCCAGAGAGAGCGTGTGCAGCTGGTAGTTCCTTCATGTTTTTTTGCAGTGTCCCCAGTATCTATCACAGCTCGCCCTGAACTGGTGTTTTTCATTGTCAGACTGCGTTGAAGTTGAAGTTCACTGAAGTGATACACAAGCAAGATAAATACACCTGTATCATCTCAAAGGACTTTGATGCTTTCCACTGTGTCGTTGTCAACATTAGCCACTTGCATAATCACTATGACATCTGCCTCTTCGTGTGTCGTCTTCAGATCGTCACGACGCCTTTGCAACTCTCGATGAATCTCCGTCGGTGAAGATTCCTCGCTTGTAACAACGACTCTGTGACTGGTCGGCTTTCATTATTGACTTACCGCGATCAAATGATGACGAATTATTTCAATCAGCTGAACCTTGCTTTCGGCCATAGTAAGAACAACCTTCTGGAGTGGCAGCGGGGTCTGCAGACTCAGCTTGTGGCGTCTGCAAGTCTGTTGGCAAGCTCTAGCTAATCGTGTTCCACTCTTGGTGCTAAAATCGTGGTATCTGTCGGATGAAGCTAGTGAAACTGTCCACACAGTCTCGCACAGTTCCCTATTAGGCCAGTGAATGACCCAGAGGATCGCACAGCCATCAATGATGCCTCGATGAGGTTTCTACCGGCCCAAGCTCATACTGTAGAACGTCACTGAGTTTGATGTCGCGAGATTGTTGCATTCCTATCACCCTCGAGTAGATTAGATTTACACTGCATACTGCAGTAGCTCCCTCTCGCAAGACTTTCCGCGTCACTGCCCGGGTCACGACCTCTGTAGACAACGTAGCGTTTAATCCCTCTGCCCAGCTTTCTTCATAGGAACGCATCTGGGTCTTCTCACTACAACCGCATTTGGCACATTCACCTTCTCTGGCCAAATTCTGCCAGTGACAATCTTGATGACCCTATCCAGATGATCTGCCGGATGGAGAGGATCGATGCAGGATTGAAGCATTTCTCTTATATTTTTTCTGTCCTCCTCATCCGATCGTGTACGAGATGGCTTCTCTTCCTTGTGGTAGTCAACTCTGTTACCGCGTGACCCTCCCACGTATATGTAAGGTCATGGAAATTCTTACTACACTTGTCATATTGTAGGCCCATTTCTTCAGTGCAGATGGTTTCATCTTAATTGTAACGACTCCATGTGGGCCATAACCGTAGCGCATGAAAGTTGACTATGTACATATCCATGTACATATCCAACCAGATGCCATTCCATAAACTTTTCTCCCATCATGAACCTTTCACGAATGTCGCCGTGGAGCCTCTCCATCGGACGAAGGTAGTACAGCCCATATCTAGCGTATTGTTGGTGTCCGGCGGCGAAGAAGTATGGGAGCAGTTCTGTCACAGCTCAAAGATGTAACAGTCGGTTACCTTCGCGTTCAGCCCGGACGAACACCATCATGATGAATACATCACGTCTGTCTTTACCCTACCAACCACCTCGTTTTTACCCTTCGTCTGCCATTGTGACATTATACCGTCTACGCCTCACTACAGAAATCTTCGTCACTACAGAACAGTGTCTGATGATTTGCATATCTATGCGTTAAATTTATATAAAATCTTCTATTTAGCATAGTTGAAATTAGCGACCCCCAAAAATGGATTAAGACACCCCGTTTGATAGGTTGAGGCGATTTCTTGAGGAGATATAAAGGAAAATCACGAGGTTATAGTGGTCAGAGTTAATTTGCATCTTCATGCGACAAATTACATACAATAATTTGTTCATTGACGTAATCATAACCAGATACCTTGAAAACATGTGTTTGGACACCTCATTTTGATTGTTTGGATGTTTACAATGAATTATTTAAGATATGCAGGAAAGTAGTATATATTGTAATGACGATGACTAATTTGCATATTAATCGGTTTATTCAAAAATGCCCGAGGGTGCCAGAATGGCATCCGTCGGATTATTGACCTAGAAAGTTAGAAGGTCACAAAAATGCAAAACAGAAACATCGTGCAGACCCTAATGAGCGGTCCACCTTCAAAAGGGCGTTAGACTGCCGGACTAATATCTCTTTCACTATGCCAGCTCATCGTGGTTCTACAGTCTAAGCACGAAATACAAATCTAGGCTACAGTGTACACAAAACAAATGCACCAGCTAGGACACAAATTGGTTCAACCGAGTTTAGAAAGATCAATGTGTTACTTGTGGAGTTACGGGTTAAACAACTTGAATTGAATCTTGTAGAACAAATAAGGTATTTTCAATGTATAATAAAGCGAAAACGTTTCTACGCTGAGATAAAATAAGGAGAACAATTGTATCGGCAATCTCTTTATAGACAAAGACCAGAGAGCCAAACAATTATAGAGTATAGGGTGTCTGTACTCCGCACTTCATCTGTCAGTAAACGATATACTCCTTTAACTATTATTTCTAATTGAACTGCATTGCTAACAATACTGTTATTAATATGTCAAATAGCAAAAATAGTCGCAAGCGCATTTAAATGCATGCAAATTACACCATTCAAGTGCAAATGTACGTAACTGCATTATAATGTAAATGTTTACATCTATGCGAATGCAAAATCAGAAGTTTATGTATTTGAATTTGAAATTTTAAATGTTTTATATGCGAACATACAACGAGTAGACGCGGTGTGATCAAGAATTACCGTGCTAAAAATGTTGGTTAAACTGCTTAGAACCGAGCTATAAATAAAATAGAGGAGTTGATCATTGGACCCTGATCTAAACAGAGAATAAATTTAACAGGCATTTACTGTTTATGATTACTAAATTTTTTTACTTTGATGGAAATATGTAAAATTGTTGGTCATTGCCTACACGTCGCCTGCTTCAAGAAATTCCTGGCTACCATACTTGAACACCAAAGCACCTACCTTTTCACTGCAGAATATAATTATGTCAAATGTTTGAATGCCTGCAAATTCGTTCAAATGCTTACGCCAACATCTTCATATCCAAGTTCAAATGTACATTAATTTCAAGCAAAGTATGACACATACACGGATACCTACATGCACATTAGTAATATATAGTTATATGCATCGACGTATATATAGATATATCCATACATAAACTGCAAGTTCAACTAATATGCGTAAGATGTTACAAAGAACGATTGTGCAGTCACAAAAAACACGGGCTTGTCCGCAATTTGAACCCGGGAACTCTCGCACCCAAAGCGAGATTCGTACCCCTAGACCAGGGGTCGGCAACCCGCGGACTGACAACGATATTGTGCAAAATGCGGCCCGCCCCTGCCACATTGGTATACAAAATAACATATCCACGTGATGAACATAATAATATACCAAATATGTATTTTTACTTCCTTTAATATTTAATGAATTCACTTTTGCGTATGCAGACATGAAAGTATGCAGCGCGGCCCTCCTAAGGAACACACCATTAAACAACTTTAGCTTGTATTTAATGTGTTCACATTGGAAAACTATTTTCAGTAAATAAACAACCTAACTAAGTTGCATTTGAAAAATAGTAAATATCCCAAAAAAAGCCATTTTGCTCCATCCTTGGGGCAAGACGGTCCCCTACCTGGGATAACACGGTCTATAACCCCCTCCCTGTGGTTTTTATTATACAGTCGAGCCTCGTTATTACGCGGATTCGGATATAACGCGGTCGGTCGTTGACCCCGAATTTGGGCCTGCTTAAACCTACTTAGAATTACTTTGACAATTCTCAAGAAACATTAGGGGAAAACAATGTCAGTGAATGAGTATCAACGTGTTGTTTGTTTTGCGCTGTCGCCGACATCAATCGCTGTCGCTCGCTTCGCTTCGATGGTTTGTAAATTGCTATCGAGATTCACAAATACGCCTCGCGTAAGAATCAGATAAACAGATTTAAATGCAAATAGTATACAATGCCAACATAACACTTGGGTAAAATGACATGCTTCCATTACATCGTAAATTTAATTGTTTTCGCGACGCGAAACCATCATGTAAAATTCCTAACCCAAGGCTCTACCGGTGAGCGAAAATACGAATTCGTCATCCACACATGAAGTGATGAATCGATGTTAAGTGGTGCGTAATAAATTGATGCTTCGGTCGAGATCAGTTGAAAGACAAAGTGAAACAATTATTAATTCTACCTATTGTCGTTTTCTGTTTTTTATCAGCTTACATACTACGTTTTCAAATCATAATTTATACGTTTCCGGCTGCTCAGGTGCACGTTATTATTTTCGATTCGTAGGCCTGTTTGTCCAGTACATCATCATCGTAATAGAGCTATTCCAAAACGGTTTACGTACAGGTGTTTTATTCAGTTCAATAGTCAATAGTTTGTGACATTTAAAAATAATACACGTTGATGCTAGTATACTCGTTTAATAAGTTCCATAAACTGCTTATTTGCGTATAAGACAGTGCTGCAAGCACACGGGGCTTCGACAGCGTCCTTTGGTTTGGTGCAGCGGGCGACGATCGCTGTTGTTTAGTAGCTCCCTGGTGGCGGATATGAGAACACCTAAAGCGCCTCGCGTACGGCGCGGTCCGAAGTAGTGGACCCCGACTACCGCGTTATAACGAGGCTCGACTGTATGAACGAACTACTGCCTGAAATTAAAATGTATATTATATACAAATGGTATGATAGTAATATATCAGGCCATTATGGTTGTTAAATTTAAACGGGAGTTAACATATAACACATACCTTGCAATCCATACATAATCTAAAATTGGCTTAGTGATATTCCATCATAATTACAGCCTACTGGCTAGCAGAACGTAAATTATACAATGTTCGTATTATATTCAATGTATTAAACATAATTGGTCATGCGTAATACATTTGACAAAGTGTGACGATGTGCGTGTGGGATAAGACATAGGGACCGTCTTGCCCCATATGCATGGGGACTGTCTTGCCCCAGAGACGTTTGTCTTAATGAGATATATACAAAGCACAACATACTATTCCACATTTTGTATTGTTTAATCTGTCAACTGATTAATAATATTATCATGTCACCAATTACGTCCATGATTCATGATTCACAACGTTGTATGGCGAGTTTCACCATTTTACTATTGGCAAAATATTAGATCAATGCATATAAAAGTTTAAATACACACTGATTTAATTACGTCTGTCTCGTGTTGCTGAACTTTCGGGCGGGTATCAAATAGAATTAGCTTCATTTTGCACCAGATTTGGAACGTTCAGAGTTGTATATTTTGAGTACGTGGTGGGGGCCGTCTTACCTCCAGGGACCGTGTTGCCCCAGGTTACCCTACTACTTTATTTGTGTTTGAGTGACAATGTGTTGTTTTAACTAACGTTCGTCGCCTGCCAGCGAAATGGCGAACGGAGTTGTACGCTGATGGAAAAGGTTCAAGACTAAGGAGGTGCCAAGCAAAGCTCTTCAGGGCACACTCCATCATCCAACGGGAAAGCCCGTGTGGCAAGTCGATGAAAATGCAGAACGTAATAAGGGTCGCCGTGAAGACAAAACTGTGTTCGCTCTCGCTGTCTAAATTATCGGCAGTTCCAGCACCTTGTGACCGAGATGAATGCGCGATATGAAGAACTCCTGTAGTACACCGAAGTAAGCTGAGGCGCGCAGGAACAAGTCTGCCGCCAGGTGTGGGTCACTTGGTGGCGCAGCAACATCACCAGCAACAGGCCTCAGTGTCACACGGGTCAACATGGCACCAGCGGCATGGCAAGAACACGTAACCTGAATAATGTGTTTTTGAATAATCCAACTGTTGTTCAAAATCAGACGTTGATGTTTGACAATAATAATAACAACTCATATTCGTGGACGTGCTATTTACAACAGTGGTCAATACAACTGCTAGACACAAGGTATATAATTGCATTGTGCCAATTACCACGAGTGCGCGTGCGTGCGTGCGTGCGTGCGTGCGTGCGTGCGTGCGTGCGTGCGTGCGTGCGTGCGTGCGTGCGTGCGTGCGTGGCCCGCTATCCTATTCAAAGTCACTTATTTGGCCCTCCATTCAAAAAGGTTGCCGTCCCCTGCCCTAGACCAACGAGCCACTACGTAAAGTTAATTCAATACTTGTTGCAAAGTTAAACGATAAAATCTGCGAAAATGAACTGACAACATATTAATTGATATTAGAAATACGGAATTATTTCCACTATCTCATTGTGATCAGTAACGTTTCGCATCATTATTATGCTAGATGGGTGGGTGGGTGTGTGAGTGGGTGGGTGGATATGTGTGGGTGGGTGTGTGGGTGCTTGGTTGGGTGGTGGAAGATGGGTGTATTGGTTGGGTGGATGGATGGATGGATGGATGAATGGATGGATAGATTGGATGGTGGGTGGATTGGGTTGGATGGAATGGGTGGATGGATGGATGGATGGGTGGGTGGGTGGGTGGGTGGGTGGGTGGGTGGAAGGATGGATGGATGGATGGGTGGGTGGGTGGGTGGGTGGGTGGTTGGGAGGATGGGTGGATGGGTGGGTGGGTGAGTGAGTGAGTGAGTGAGTGAGTGAGTGAGTGAGTGGGTGGGTTGGTGAGTGGGTGGGTGGGTCGGTGGTGGATGGATTGGATGGGTGGGTGGGTGGATGGGTGGATTGGATGAGTGGATGGATGGATGGAATGGATGGATGGATGGATGGATGGGTGGGTGGTTGGATGGGTGGGTGGATGAACTGGATGGATTGGATAGGTGGGTGCATGGCTGGATGGGTGGACGAGGCCAGAGGATTCTCTCGATTGAGTGCCCGACGTTCCCGATACGTTACCGCGCCCCACAATTGTGTAAGAGATAACAAAAATAAAAATTCCATCCAATCCTTCCAACGTTGTATATAGCATTACAAAAGCAGCTGTCAGAGGTGGGATTCGAACCGTCGCCTGGAGAACCAGACTGCGACCTGGAAGCAGCGCCTTAGACCATTCACCATTCATCAGATGGGTCACAAGTCATGGCGGGTCGGAAGACAAACAAACGAAACTTGACATAAAAACAACAATGACCTTCCTATGTTTAAACGTAAATATGGTTTTGAATTAATTTGAGTTTTCTAAATTTTATTAACTATAACGTAACATTAACTAACTTAACAGTGTAATTATGATAGACATTAATTATCACCGTGGGTTATTGGAAACAATTCCATTCTGATATCAAGTCTACTGTGCGTTCAATAGATACTGTTGTGTATTAATTTATGCAGATTTTTCGTTTGACTTTGCAACAAGTATGGCAATAAACTTTATTTGACCTAACCAACGATTATAAAAGAAAAGGGGCTCGTCCGGGATTTGAACCGGGGCCTCTCGCACCCTAAGCGAAAATCATACCCCTAGACCAACGAGCCACCATACCACTAAATAATGTTCATAAACGAGTCGTGCAGACTAGATTTAATTTATTTTGGTCACCGTAAACGCCTGTTGCTCCGTTGTCGTGTGTAACTGAAGCTGTTTCGCCGTGAATGTCCTTTCTACATAACCGCAATGGCGATAACATTGTTAGACAAGCAGTTTCAATTCCAAATGACAGAGGAATAATCAATCGACTTTTCTACACCTTAGACGGGGACCATGAATCACGTGAATCAACAAATTCGTGAAGGTGGCATCAATTCGACTGACCACAACAAGAGAGAGTCAGACCGTGGCCTGGTCGCAGCAGCGCCTCAAGCCGCTCTGTTATCCTGATTTCTCTTGGTTGATGTTAATATAAACAGTTGTTATATAATGCGGTGTCCATTCCATGGGACTGTTCAATGCCCTCAATTCACTCCATGACAGATATGTTCGTTCCAACGCCATTTCGACGTCTCTGGGAAGCGTTCAGCCCTGCTGCAATTACTGCGCGAATACTATTCTTCCAGATATACACCTCTGTATGTAGCAAGGTACTCATTTATACAACTGAGATAATTGTGGCAGCATGGGGTAAACGAAGTTGCCATAGCTTCGAAACGACAGCCAGAAGAATCGAACCCGGATTCTCTCGATTGAGAGCCGGCCGTTCTAACAGCTACGTTACCGTTATATTGTCAGAGGTGACACAACGATCAATCCCCCTGATCACAACATTTTGTGTATAGCATTACAAAAATAGTTGTCAGAAGTGGGATTCGAACCCAAGCCTGGAGAACCAGACTGCGACCTGAACGCAGCGCCTTAGACCGCTCGGCCATCCTGACTTCTTTGAAAATTGTTTAGCCAGTCGTACACTTATTCGTCATTCACCATACCATTTCGTTCACGTTCACGTTGTCACAGTTATCGCAGTTGTATAAATTAGTATCTGGCTACAGACAGAGGTGTAAACCTGAACGAATAGTATTCGCGCAGTAATTGCTGCGGGGCTGGATGTTCCCAGAGAAGTCGAAAATTGCGATGGAATGAACAGGTCACACGGACTAGATACGACTCTTTATAAGAAAGTGTTTTTTTTACATTAAAACTGCTTCCTAGACTGATTTAGCCTATTGCAAATCCGCTTCATTGGTGTCCAAATATGTAGTGCGTAAATAGTTCATGTAACATCCGCAGTCGATTTAATAAAAAAAATTATGTTTTAGTTCTGATCATCGAAATGATTGATTCAGTCGTTAGACCTGGTATGGACAAAAAGTGGTAAGAACTGTGTGGGTCAACGCTGATCATGGGCGTGACTTCCATCCGCTCTCCGGTCACATGGTTTGGATTTTCGCTAAATTTATTTGAAATTACACTAGCAAAAACATCGAACTGATTACGCACCTTTAACATAAACCAAGTGAAATCAGGGTAACCGAGCGGCCTGAGGTGCTGCAGCGATAAGGGCATAGTCTGGTTCTCTCTTGTTGTGGTCAGTCGAATTGATGCAACCTTCTCGAAATTGTTAGGGCGTCGTTTATTTCCTGTGGCAGCACTGAGCAGCACAAACATTTCCCAAACGTTTATTTCCTGTGGTAGCATTAACATCCACCAAATATTTATTTCTCGTGGCAGCAGTAACATCCACCAAATGTTTATTTCCTGTGGCAGCATTAACATCCACCAAATGTTTCAAATTTATTTTGCGAAAAATCAAACCTACCTAATATTAACTGCAACATGCTAGCTAATGTGTGCAACTTTTGCATGTAGATTTTGTGAAATCATCCGACAAACTATTAAATTACATAATGTTTGCTTAAACATGGAAATGGATATCCAGTATTTTGAGCCTTAACAGATCTAACGACTAAAGTCAATTATTTCGATGATTTCATCAAAAATAGGTATATTTTATTACATCGACTACCGATGTTACATAAACTATTCACACACTACATATTTGGACACCAAAGAGTCGGATTTGCGATAGGCTAAAGCAGTTGAAGATGGGGTTTTAAGTACGCCATTAACGCATTTTTAAGTAGGATTGTTTCTGTTTGAAAGACCTAATGTCTGTCTTGCTTGAGACGTAGGCGGAACATAATTTGAGCATTGAAATGAGCAATGCCATGCTCGACACCAACTGATTTGGTTCAATGAAATGAACAATGATTCCATCCCCTGCTGCCGAAATACAGTACAATTGAATATTAAGATATTGCGTTCGCATTTCCAAAAAACGTTGGTACGCAGGCATACAAACATTGGACTTATCTTCTACAGTATGTGAGAAAAGGTGGGTACTTTTTTGGACTTGATGGTAAGTAACGGAGGCTTTTGAGTGACCAAGTGGCTCAAACACACACACACGCACGCACGCACGAACGCACGCACGCAAGCACGCACGCACGCACGCACACACACACACGCACACACACGTTTTGTTGTGGTCACTGTAAACGCAATGACATGACACTGTTAGACAAGCACTTTCAACTACAAATGGCAGAGGAATAATAATTAGACTTTTTAACACATAAGGCGGGAACGGAGAGAATTACACACTTAATGAGTCCGTTGTGTCAGCGTCCATGGTGATTCCCTTTTCATCATAAGTTCACAGTTCACTCAGCTGTATAAATGAGTACCTGGCAATACAGACAGTGCTGGAAATGTGAACGAATAGTCTTCGCGCAATTGCAGCGAGGCTGAATGCTTCCCAGAGAAGTTGAGATGGCCTTGGAATGAACAGGTCTGCCAGGGTGTGAAGTATTCAGCGGTCCTACGGATTGGATACCGGGCTATATAAGAACGTACCTTTTACAAACATAGCGAATTGGCGACAGCTGCTAAACCAATGAAAAGGCCACCACGCCTGATTTTACTAAACCAGATACAAAGCAGTCAATTATCACACCAAAGCATTTGTAACTGAAGCCGTGTCTTACAATATTGTACTGTACGTCGTATGCTCTTAGTGAAACACTTTCAATCACAACAGAGCAAACCTCTGAGCACAGGAAGTAGACCGATATTAAATCAAACCTGACAACACGATATGTTTACGAGCCATGACTATGTAAAACATTTTCCTGACTGTACAATCGTTCTTTTTTACAGCTTACACACATTTGCTGAACTTGCACTAATATGTGCGTGCATAGAGCTATATATGTGCATGCATATAACACTTAATGTACATGCAAGCATGCGTGTATATATAATACTTTGCTTGAAATGAATGTACATTCATTTTGCACTTGAAAGATGTTGCGTACGCGTTTGCAAACATTTTGGTACACGAGCATTCATTTTAAATATTGCAAATTACAAAGGAGCAGCAGGCGTTTACACTAACCAAAACAAAAGAGCATGGAGGGAATGAAATCATCGCTCATTTCATTGAACCAACTCAGTTGGTGTCGAACATGGCATTGTTCATGTCAATGCTCAAATTATGTTCCGCCTACATCTCAAGCAAGACAGACATTAGATCTTTCACACAGAAACAATCCTACTTAAAATACATTTATGGCGTACTTAAAACTCCATCCTCAACTGATTTATCCTATCGCAAATCTGACTCTTTGTCCAAATATATAGTGTGTGAATAGTTTATGTAACATCGGCAGTCGATGTAATAAAATATACATATTTTTGTTGAAATCATAGAAATAATTGACTTTAGTCGTTAGATCTGGTAAGGCTCAAAATACTGGAAATCCATTTCCATTTCAATTAATGTTTAACCAAACCTTATGTAATTTAATAGTTTGTCTGATGATTTTATAAAAACTACATGCAAAAGTTGCACACATTAGCTAGCATGTTGCAGTTAATATTAGGTATGTTTGATTTATCGCAAAATGAATTTGAAACATTGGTGGGTGTTAATGCTGCCACAGGAAATAAACATTTGGTGGATGTTAATACTGCCACGGGAAATAAACATTTGGTGGATGTTACTGCTGATAGAGGAAATAAACATTTGGTGGTTGTTAAGGTTACCACAGGAAATAAACGTTTGGTGAATGTTTGTGCTGCTCAATGCTGCCACAGGAAATAAACGACTCCCTAACAATTTCGAGAAGGTGGCATCAATTCGACTGACCACAACAAGAGAGAACAAGGCTACGTCCTGATCGCAGCAGCACCTCAGGTCGCTCGGTTACCCTGATTTCACTTGGTTTATGTTAAAGGTACTTAATCAGTTCGATGTTTTTGCTAATTTCATTTCAAATAAATTGACCACTGCAGTGTCCACTGCAACATGCTAACTCATTTATTAAATTAGTTAATGCTTGTTCAAGCATTAATTGGAGTGAAAATCGACATGCTGAAAAATCACCATTTTCTGGCTTTGTGAAACTTCGTAACTTTATCATGTGACCGGAGAGCGGATGGAAGTCACGCCCATGATCAGCGTTGACCCACACAGTTCTTACCACTTTTTGGTCCGTACCAGATCTAACGACTGAAGTAAATTCTTTTGATGATTTGAACTAAAATAGGCATTTTTATTAAATTGACTGCGGATGTTACATGGACTATTCACGCACTACATATTTGGACACCAATTAAGCGGATTTGCAATAGGCTAAATCATTCGAGGAAGCAGTTTTAATGTAAAAAAGCACTTTCTTATAAAGACCCGTATTCAGTCCGTGTGACCTGTTCATTCCAACCCAATTTTCGACTTCTCTGGGAACATTCAGCCCCGCTACAATTACTGCGCGAATGCTATTCGTTCAGGTTTACACCTCTGTCTGTAGTCAGCTACTAATTTATACAACTGCGATAACTGTGACAACATGAACGTGAACGAAATGGTATGGTGAGTGGCGAATAAGTGTACGACTGGCTAAGAAAGTTTAAAGAAGTCAGGATGGCCGAGCGGTCTAAGGCGCTGCGTTCAGGTCGCAGTCTGGTTCTCCAGGCGTGGGTTCGAATCCCACTTCTGACAACTATTTTTGTAATGCTATACACAAAATGTTGTGGTCAGAGGAATTGATTGTTGTGTCACCTCTTACAATATAACGGTAACGTTGCTGTTAGAACGGCCGGCTCTCAATCGAGAGAACCCGGGTTCGATTGCTCTGGCTGCTGTTTCGAAGCTATGGCAACTTCGTTCCCCCCATGTTGCCACAATTAGTTGTATAAATGAGTACCTTGCTACATACAGAATTGTGTATCTGGAAGAATAGTATTCGCGCAGTAATTGCAGCAGGGCTGAACGCTTCCCAGAGACGTCGAAATGGCGTTGGAACGAACATATCTGTCAAGGAGTGAAGTGTAAAACGCATTGAACAGTCCCAAGGAATGGACACCGCGTTATATAACAACTGTTTACATTAACCTCAACCAAGAAAAATCAGTATAACCGAGCGGCTTGAGATTTTCACAACATTAACCTCAACCAAGAGAAATCTGGATAACAGAGCGGCTTGAGGCGATGCTGCGAACAGGCCACGGTTTCTCACTTTCTTGTTATGGTCAGTCGAATTGATGCCACCTTCCCGAATTTGTTAGGACATTATTTATTTCCTGTGGCAACACTAACATCTACCAAATGTTTATTTCCTGTAGCAACACTAACATCCACCAAATGTTTATTTCCTGTAGCAGCACTAACATCCATCAAATGTTTATTTCCTGTGGCTGCACTAACATCCACCAAATGTTGTAACAACGAAGTCATACTCTTGTGTTAAGTTTCCACACACGTACTAAAATAACAGTCTACGCTACAAATAAATAATAGCGTATAATTCTCTTTTGTGGTGGTTGACGAACTGGTACGGTGAATTTTGTGTATTTGGTATGTTTTAATGAAATTTTATAATTAAACATCATAAACTTTCTACCTATACTGCGCAGTTTGTTCCAGAACAGTTGATGCCCTTAATTCATCACTCTGGACCAATTATTACAACATAATCGCAAATAGGTGTAAAAACTTCACGGGCTCGTTCGGGATTAGAACCCGGGACCTCTCGCAGCCGAAGCGAAACTCATATTCCTGGACCAACGAATTACGTCTTGAAGTTAAGCATTTCTTAAGCAAATTACGACGCAGCGTGATTTACGTGATTCACTGTCCACATCACAGGTGTACAAAAGTCGATTGATTATTCCTGTGTCATTTGGAATTGAAACTGTTTGTCTAACAGTGTTGTCGCTCCTGCGGTTATGTAGAAAGGACATTCGCAGCGAAACAGCTTCAGTTACAAACGACAACGGAGCATCAGGCGTTTACGGTGACCAAAATAAATTAAATCTAGTCTGCCCGACTCGTTTACGAAATTTTTGGTGTTGTATGGTGGCTCGTTGGTCTAGGGGTATGATTTTCGCTTAGTGTGCGAGAGGTCCCGGGTTCAAATCGCGGACGAGCCCGTTTTGTTGTATAACCGTTGGTTACGTCAAATAAAGTTTATTGCAATACTTGGTGCAAAGTCAAACGAAAAATCTGCATAAATTAATACACAACAATATCTATTGAACGCACAATATACTTTATATCAGAAATATGGAATTGTTTCCAACATCCCTCTGTGATAATTAATGTTTCTCATAATTACTATGTTAAGTTTTAATTAGTTAATGTTGCGTCATAGTTAAAAAAAATTAAATTCAAATCAATTCAAAACCATATTTATGTTTAAACATAGGAAGGTAATTGTTGTTTTTTTAGTAATTACTTGTTATAAGTGAATGAATGAATGAACGAACGGTTATTCTTGATTTCCACATGAACAATTTATAGTAAAAAATATTTAATGCCTTCATGCATCGATTCCCGTTATGTCAAGTTTCGTTTTTTTGTCTTTCGACCCGCCATGACGTTTGTCCCATCTGATGAATGGTGAATGAGCGTACGGATGGCCGAGCGGTCTAAGGCGCTGCGTTCAAGTCGCAGTCTGGTTCTCCAGGCGAGGGTTAGAATCCCGCATCTGGCAGCTGCTTTTGTAATGCTATATACAACATTGGATGGATTGGATGGAATTGTATTTTTGTCATCTCTTACAAAATTGTGGTGCGCGGTAACGTAACGGGAACGTCGGGCTCTCAATCGAGAGAATCCTCTGGCCTCGTCCTTCCATCCATCCATCCATCCATCCATCCATCCAACCACCCACACACCCACCCACCCACCCACCCACCCACCCACCCTCCCACCCATCCATCCATCCATTCCATCCTATCCATCCGCCCACCCACCCACCACCCACCCACCCACCCACCCATCCATCCATCCATCCATTCCATCTAATCCAATCCATCCACCATCCAATCCATCCATCCATCCAATCCACCCATCTTCCACCATCCAACCACGCAACCACACACCCACACACACCCGCCCACCCACCCATCCACCCACCCATCCATTCCTTCGTTACAATAAAAACAACAATTACCGTCCTATATTTAAACATAAATGTGGTTTTGAATTGGTATGCATTTTCAAAAACTGAATAAATATGACGTACGATTAGGTAAATTAAAATCTAACCTAATAATTATGCGAAACATTACTCATCACAATGGGATATTGGAAATAATTCCGTATTTCTAATATCAATTAATATGTTGTGCGTTCATTTTTGCATATTTTGTCGTTTGACTTTGCACCAAGTATTGAATACACATTATTTGACCTAACCAACAATTGTAAAAAAAAAATGGGCTCGTCTAGGATTTGAACGCGAAAATCATACCCCTAGACCAACGAGCCACTATTTCAGATAATAGTGTTTGTAAACGAGTCATGCAGACTAGATTTTATTTGTTTTGGTCACTGTAAACGCATGCTGCTCCTTTGTCATTTGTAATTGAAGCTGTTTCGCGGTGAATGTCCTTTCTACATAACCATAATAGCGACAACACTGTCAGACAAGCAGTTTCAATTACAAATGACAGAAAAATAATAAATCGACTTTTCAACACATATGACGGCGACCAAATGCCTATCTTTAGGTAGTCGCTCGTTGGTATGATTTTCGCTTCGGGTGCGACAGGTCCCGGGTTCAAATTCCGGACGAGCCCGTGTCATTTTTATACCTATTTCTGATTATGTTGTCAGAATTTGTCAAGACTGAAGAATTAAGTGCATCAACTGATCTGCAAAAAGAATTAAGTTGATTAACTGACCTGGAATAAACAGCGCAGGATATGTAGAAAGTATATAATGTTTAATTATAAAATGTCAATTCACGTGTGATTTTAGTGTTCCAGATAAAAGGGCGATCAATTATTATACCTGTCTTTTGCAATTGACGCAGTCTCATACAATAGTGTACTGTATGCCGTAGACTAGTGACAACAGTGTTAGTGAAGCTGTTTGGATGACAACATAACGAATGTTTGAGCGCATAAAATAGATCCGACCAAGATGAAACCAGAACTGTTAAATTGATATGCTTACTATCCATGTTATAAGTGGCTCGTTGGTCTAGGGGTATGATTCTCGCTTTGGGTGCGAGAGGTCCCGGGTTCAAATCCCGGACGAGCCCAAACTTTTTGTGACTGTTCTTTATAATGTTTTACGCATTTTATTTGTACGTTCACTAATTAACGCGTGTATATAACTATATAATAAATTCGCATGCTTGTAAGTTTCAGACTGCTTGAAAAGTGAGTACATTTAAACTTGCTTAAGAAATCCGTAACTACCATAAATCATGTATTGAAATTGATTAAGGGTTCCCTTGTAACTGGCATTCCCTATTTGTGTAGATGAGTGTGCCAACAAAAAAATAACTTGTTTTTGTGAAATCGCTTTTCTTTATCATCTTGTTATTTTTGTCAGAGCAGTTACCTACAATGTACCATTTAGGAATTGCTTACCGAAATTTGGATCTAACTTCTATTATTCTTCATTAAGCATATGAGTCTACAACCAATTGGAAACACATTTTCGTCGTCACCGTTACTACCATCAAGTCCAAAAAAGTACCCACCTTTTCTCATACACTGTAGAAGATATGTCCAATGTTTCAATGCCTGTGTACCAAAATTTTTGCAAATGCGAACGCAGCATCTCCATTTTCAAGTGCAAATGTACATTCATTTCAAGCAAAGTATGACACATACACGCATAACTTCATGCACATCAGTTATATCATATATAGTTATATGTGTAATGATATGTGCTGCCAGCTGGTGGGTTGGTTAAACATCCACCATTTGCAATACGGGCACGATGTAAGTTAGTTACATTAAGACATGTGCGACCATCAAATGAGCATCGATGCATGTTATTAAAATGGTGGCAGCGATAAAAATGAGTTACCAAGAACATGCAGACCATGTGACTGATTTGTACAACACTGTACTAGTTGTTGTTGATGTTGAAACGTCTGAGTGCCGTTGCCGCACTTAATTCGTAAATGAACATTCCTATCGTGCGGAACCGCAGATTAAGGAACCCCGTTGACGCCGTTACCATACCTGCACGAACATGGCCACAACAAAAATGCCTACTATGATCTGGGGCCACGAACCCGTGGCTGACGCATTCAGAGCATTTAATGCAAGAACGGAATCGTATCTAGAAGATCAGAACGTTAATGACCGTCACAAACAAGCAATAAAAATCAAAATAGCAATTGGAGATGAAGGCATGAGAAGAATCCTGTCATCAGGTTTCTTTGACGATGACAAGAAAGATCCAAATGTAGTCTGGGCCCTCATCGAGGAACAGGTTTATACAACAGTCTAGATAAATATTCGCGTCCATCGTCTGGAGTTTGTACATATGCGCCAGAAAGCCGAGGAAAATATAATCCACTTTGTATCAGTACTCCGTGAAAAGGCTACAAAGTGTAAATTTGAAAAGAATGAAATGAATTGACATAACAAAATGATCATAGTATATATTCCTGTAGTCAAGGGACCTCTGCAGATAAAGATAGACACTGGATCAGGAGGAAATGCCCTACCGCTACGAACATTTAAACATACATTTGGTAGTCTTCGACCTGAGCAAATCCTACAGCGTGAACAAAATATCAAACTGTCTTCCTACACCGGTGACAACATCAAATGTTTTGGATCATCTAGTTAAGCTTTCGACGAAACGACCAGAATGAGTACCATTGCTTGAAGTGTTATGTTGTCGAAGTAACAGGACCTGCAATATTGGGGTTGCCATCATGCGAATTGCTGAAGTTCCTATCCCTTGCTGTCGATGCAGTTCACAAAGTCGAGGTTGGTGACATTCTCAACGCACGATCGCCGACCAATTACCCAACAGTCAACGAGGATAGTAATCTGCCGAAACAGTCGAATGACTCGCCCAAACTTGGAAGAAGAGATTCACCTGAAGCCAGATGCGACACCATTCATAGATCAACCGCGTCGCTGCTCCATACACGTTCGTCCCAAAGTGATGAAATAAAGAAGATGGAAGATTTATACACAAAGTCACGAGGCACTCAGACTGGTGTTCTTCACTCACATATGTTGTGAAATCAGATGGAAGTTTTCATGTGTGCCTGGACCCCCAGAAGCTGAACAAGGCGCTGAAACGATGTCCTCACAAGATTCCCACGGTTGAGGAGATGCAAAAGCGGAATACTGGAGTGTGAAGTTGGCACCGTCCTCTCAAGATCTCACCACATTCAGAACCCCCTTTGGACGTTATTGTTTCAGTGTCCTACTCTTTGGCTTGGGCATCAGCCAAGATTTGTTCCAACAACGCATGGATGCCATCATCGAACAGTGTGAAGGATGTGTTGGGATCAGCGATTATATCGCCATTTACGGAGAAAGTGAGGAACAACACGATGAAAGATTCATTAACTTCTTCAAAGTGGCCCGGAAAGAAGGATTAATGCTAAATTCACAGAAGTATATTGTCGGCAGAGAGACATGCAAGAGAAGACAGAGACAGCACAGAAGTTGGGTCTGAAAGCGAACACCAGCAAAACAAAGCTGATGAAAATGAATCACAAGTCAAACGAACCAGTCACCCGTAAATAACAGTGACATAGATGAAGTGAACGATTTCACATAACTTGGGAGCAAAATAGGAACACATGGAGTCTCCGAGAGAGAGAGGTCAACTCCAGGATCACCAAAGCAAACCAGTCGTCTGCCACGCTGAAGAACATCTGGAAGTCAAAACAAATTGGAACCAACGCTAAACCCAAAATATTCAACAACTCAGAATCTTCAACAGCAATGTCGTCAGCGTTTTAGTGTATTGGGCAGAGTGCTAGAAACTAACAACTAGAATAGCCCACAAAATACATACCTTCCAGAATCTTCCGGCCTAGAAGAATTTCAAATCAAGAACTGCACAAGAGGACAAAAATGCAAAATCTCTTACCAAAACTATGAAGAAGAGAAGATGGAGATGGCTGGGGCACGTGTGTCGAATGCAACAAGATGCACTGCCCAGAATAGCCCTACGCTGGACACCGGATGGGAAGCGCAAAAGAGGTCGTCCCAAGGAGACCTGGCGAAGAACCATGGAGAAAGAGATGAAGGCATGTGGACTGACCTGGGAAACCATCACCAGACAGGCCGCAAACCGGCAGCAGTGGCGCTCTCTTGTGGAAGTCTTATGTGCCACTTGCGGCAAGACGAGGACTGAGTGGGTGGGTATTGTCAAGACAAACAGCCTTTCTTTGGAAGAGTATACACGGACAACGGAGTCTTCCCTGATCCAGCTGTGCACTGACATTGCGTTGTGTAGCACGGCTTGTCTGAGAAACATCCACAGCGAATCATCTCTAAGATTTCAGAGGGTGCAAGGGCGACATTATGCGGCAACATAACCGGAATTACATGTGGACTTTGTAGTCCACATATCTTTGCAAACATCAGACATGGTGTTTTCTTCTTTGCTTCCATAACACGCAACGATAAACCCAGTGGCCTCAGCAACCACCTCGTCGATACACACATCAAACTCACCAAGTTTGCAAAGAGAGTGGCCAGCTTTTCGCGTCTTTATAGCATTAACTTTACCTCTGTCCCACAACTGCGCAACTGTGTCGCATCCAGAGAGAGCGTGTGCAACTGGCAGTTATCTGATGATTCCTTCATGTTTTTTGCAGTGGACCCAGTATCTATCACAGCTCGCCCTGAACTGGTGCTTTTCATTGTCAGAATGCGTTGAAGTTGAAGTTCACTGAAGTGATACACAAGCAAGATCAATACATATGTATCATCTCAAAGGACTTTGATACTTTCCACTATGTCGTTGTCAACATTAGCCACTTGCAGAATCACTATGACATCTGCCTCTTCGTGTGTCGTCCTCAAATCGTCAAGACGCCTTTGCAACCCTCGGTGAATCTCCGTCGGTGAAGATTCCTCGCTTGTAACAACAAGTCTGTGACTGGTCGGCTTTCATTATTGACTTACCGCGATCAAATGATGACGAATTATTTCAATCAGCTGAATCTTGCTTTCGGCCATAGTAAGAACAACGTTCTGGAGTGGCAGCGGGGTCTACAGACTCAGCTTGTGGCGTTTGCAAGTCTGTTGGCAAGCTCTAGCTAATCGTGTTCCACTCTTGGTGCTAAAATCGTGGTATCTGTCGAATACCAATTATATATATCAGACTTTCAACCTTCCCAAAGATGAAGCTAGTGAAACTGTCCACACAGTCTCGCACAGTTCCCTATTAGGCCAGTGAATGACCCAGAGGATCGCACAGCCATCAATGATGCCTCGGTGAGGTTTCTACCTGGAGATTCTTCTATAATGTCGCCTTTGTCTTTGCTATTCTCGTCTCTCCATTATCTGCACACACTGATGCCGGCACTAGTCCAAGCTCATACTGTAGAACGTCACTGAGCGAGATTATTGCATTCCTATCACCCTCGAGTAGATTAGATTTACACTGCACACTGCAGTAACTCCCACTCGCAAGACTTTCCGTGTCACTGCCATGGTCACTACCTCTTTAGACAACGTAACATTGAATCCCTCTGGCAAGCTTTCTTCATAGGAACGCATCTGGGTTTTTTCCCATTACGACCGCATTTGGTCCATTCACCTTCTCTGGCCCAAGTCTGCCAGTGACAATGTTGATGGCCCTATCCAGATGATCTGCCGGATCGAGAGGATCGATGCAGGATTGAAGCATTTCTCTTATATTTTTTCTGTCCTCCTCATCCGATCGTGTACGAGATGGCTTCTCTTCCTTGTGGTAGTCACCTCTGTTACCGCGTGACCCTCCCACATATCTGTAAGGTCATGGAAATTCTGACTACACTTGTCATAGTGTAGGCCCATTTCTTCAGTGCAGATCGTTTCATCTTAATTGTAACGACTCCATGTGGGCCATAACCGTAGCGCATGAAAGTTGACTATCCATGTACATATCCAACCAGATACCATTCCACAAACCTTTCTTGTGTCGCATTACATATTCTCCCATCATGAATCTGTCACGAATGTCACCGTGGAGCCTCTCCATCGAGCGAAGGTAGTACAGCCCATATCTAGCGTATGTTGGTGTCCGGCGGCGAAGAAGTATGGGAGCAGGTCTGTCACAGCTCAAAGATGCAACAGTCGGTTACCTTCACGTTCAGCCCGGACGAACACCATCATGATGAATACATCACGTCTGTCTTTACCCTACCAACCACGCCTCACTACAGAAATCTTCGTCACTACAGAACAGTGTCTGATGATTTGCATATCTATGCGTTAAATTTATATAAAATCTTCTATCTAGCATAGTTGAAATTAGCGACCCCCAAAAATGGATTAAGAATCCCCGTTTGATAGGTTGAGGCGATTTCTTGAGGAGATATCAAGGAAAATCATGAGGTTAAAGTGGTCAGACCTAATTTGCATATTCATGCGACAAATTGCATACAATAATTTGTTCATTGACGTAATCATAACCAGATACCATGAAAACATGTGTTTGGACACCTCATTTTGATTGCTGGGATGTTTACAGTGAATTATTCAAGATATGCAGGAAAGTAGTATATATTTTAATGACGATGACTAATTTGCATATTAAAGGGTTTATACAAAAAACACAAATTGGTTCAACCGAGTTTAGAAAGATCAATGTGTTACTTGTGGAGTTACGGGTTAAACAACTTGAATTGAATCTTGTAGAACAAATAAGGTATTTTCAATGTATAATAAAGCGAAAACGTTTCTACGCTGAGATAAAATAAGGAGAACAATTGTATCGGCAATCTCTTTATAGACAAAGACCAGAGAGCCAAACAATTATAGAGTATAGGGTGTCTGTACTCCGCACTTCATCTGTCAGTAAACGATATACTCCTTTAACTATTATTTCTAATTGAACTGCATTGCTAACAATACTGTTATTAATATGTCAAATAGCAAAAATAGTCGCAAATTTAAATGCATGCGAATTACACCATTCAAGTGCAAATGTACGTAACTGCATTATAATGTAAATGTTTACATCTATGCGAATGCAAAATTAGAAGTTTATGTATTTGAATTTGAAATTTTAAATGTGATCAAGAATTACCGTGCTAAAAATGTTGGTTAAACTGCTTAGAACCGAGCTATAAATAAAATAGAGGAATTGATCATTGGACCCTGATCTAAACAAAGAATAAATTTAACAGGCATCTACTGTTTATGATTGCTAATTTTTTTTACTTTGATGGAAATATGTAAAATTGTTGGTCATTGCCTACACGTCGCCTGCTTCAAGAAATTCCTGGCTACCATACTTGAACATCAAAGCACCTACCTTTTCACTGCAGAATATAATTATGTCAAATGTTTGAATGCCTGCAAATTCGTTCAAATGCTTACGCCAACATCTTCATATCCAAGTTCAAATGTACATTAATTTCAAGCAAAGTATGACACATACACGGATACCTACATGCACATTAGTAATATATAGTTATATGCATCGACGTATATATAGATATATCCATACATAAACTGCAAGTTCAACTAATATGCGTAAGATGTTACAAAGAACGATTGTGCAGTCACGAAAAACACGGGCTTTTCCGCAATTTGAACCCTGGAACTCTCGCACCCAAAGCGAGAATCGCACCCCTAGACCAGGGGTCGGCAACCTGCGGCCCGCGGGCCAACTGCGGCCCGCGTAACTATTTCATGCGGCCCGCGGACTGACAACGATATTGTGCTAAATGCGGCCCGCCCCTGCCACATTGGTATACAAAATAACATATCCACGTGATGAACAAATATGTATTTTTACTTCCTTTAATATTTAATGAATTCACTTTTGCGTATGCAGACATGAAAGTATGCAGCGCGGCCCTCCTAAGGAACACACCATTAAACAACTTTAGCTTGTATTTAATATGTTCACATTGGAAAACTATTTTCAGTAAATAAACAACCTAACTAAGTTGCATTTGAAAAATAGTAAATATCCCAAAAAAAGCCATCTTGCTCCATCCTTGGGGCAAGACGGTCCCCTACCTGGGATAACACGGTCTATAACCCCCTCCCTGTGGTTTTTATTATACAGTCGAGCCTCGTTATTACGCGGATTCGGATATAACACGGTCGGTCGTGGACCCCGAATTTGGGCCTGCTTAAACCTACTTAGAATTACTTTGACAATTCTCAAGAAACATTAGGGGAAAACAATGTCAGTGAATGAGTATCAACGTGTTGTTTGTTTTGCGCTGTCGCCGACATCAATCGCTGTCGCTCGCTTCGCTTCGATGGTTTGTAAATTGCTATCGAGATTCACAAATACGCCTCGCGTAAGAATCAGATAAACAGTTTTAAATGCATTTAGTATACAATGCCAACATAACACTTGGGTAAAATGACATGCTTCCATTACATCGTAAATTTAATTGTTTTCGCGACGCGAAACCAACATGTCAAATTCCTAACGCAAGGCTCTACCGGTGCGCGAAAATACGAATTCGTCATCCACACATGAAGTGATGAATCGATGTTAAAAGGTGCGTAATAAATTTATGCTTCGGTCGAGATCAGTTAAAAGACAAGGTGAAACAATAATTAATTCTACCTATTGTCGTTTTCTGTTTTTTATCAGCTTACATACTACGTTTTCAAATCATAATTTATACGTTTCCGGCTGCTCAGGTCCAGGTTATTATTTTCGATTCGTAGGCCTATTGGTCCAGTACATCATCATCGTAATAGAGCTATTCCATAACGGTTTACGTACATGTGTTTTATTCAGTTCAAGAGTCAAGAGTTTGTGACATTTAAAAATAATATACGTTGATGCTAGTATACTCGTTTAATAAGTTCCATAAACTGCTTATTTGCGTATAAGACAGTGCTGCAAGCACACGGGGCTTCGACAGCGTTCTTTGGTTTGGTGCAGCGGGCGACGATCGCTGTTGTTTAGTAGCTCCCTGGTGGCAGATATGAGAACACCTAAAGCGCCTCGCGTACGGCGCGGTCCGAAGTCGTGGACCCCGACTACCGCGTTATTACGAGGCTCGACTGTATGAACGAACTATTGCCTGAAATTTAAATGTATATTATATAGAAATGGTATGATAGTAATATATCAGGCCATTATGGTTGTTAAATTTAAATGGGAGTTAACATATAATACATACCTTGCAATCCATACATAATCTAAAATTGGTTTAGTGATATTCCGTCATAATTACAGCCTACTGGCTAGCAGAACGTAAATTATACAATGTTCGTATTATATTCAATGTATTAAACATAATTGGTCATGTGTAATACATTTGACAAAGTGTGACGATGTGCGTGTGGGATAAGACATAGGGACCGTCTTGCCCCATATGCATGGGGACTGTCTTGCCCCAGAGACGTGTGTCTTAATGAGATATATACAAAGCACAACATACTGTTCCACATTTTGTATTGTTTGATCTGTCAACTGATTAATAATATTATCATGTCACCAATTACGTCCATGATTCATGATTCACAACGTTGTATGGCGAGTTTCACCATTTTACTATTGGCAAAATATTAGATCAATGCATATAAAAGTTTAAAAACACACTGATTTAATTACGTCTGTCTCGTGTTGCTGAACTTTCGGGCGGGTATCAAATAGAATTAGCTTCATTTTGCACCAGATTTGGAACGTTCAGAGTTGTATATTTTGAGTACGTGGTGGGGGCCGTCTTACCTCCAGGGACCGTGTTGCCCCAGGTTACCCTACTACTTTATTTGTGTTTTTGAGTGACAATGTGTTGTTTTAACTAACGTTCGTCGCCTGCCAGCGAAATGGCGAAGGGAGTTGTACGCTGATGGAAAAGGTTCAAGACTAAGGAGGTGCCAAGCAAAGCTCTTCAGGGCACACTCCATCATCCAACGGGAAAGCCCGTGTGGCAAGTCGATGAAAATGCAGAACGTAATAAGGGTCGCCGTGAAGACTAAACTGTGTTCGCTCTCGCTGTCTAAATTATCGGCAGTTCCATCACCTTGTGACCGAGATGAATGCGCGATATGAAGAACTCCTGTAGTACACCGAAGTAAGCTGAGGCGCGCAGGAACAAGTCTGCAGCCAGGTGTGGGCCACTTGGTGGCGCAGCAACATCACCAGCAACAGGCCTCAGTGTCACACGGGTCAACATGGCACCAGCGGCATGGCAAGAACACGTAACCTGAATAATGTGTTTTTGAATAATCCAACTGTTGTTCAAAATCAGACGTTGATGTTTGACAATAATAATAACAACTCATATTCGTGGACGTGCTATTTACAACAGTGGTCAATACAACTGCTAGACACAAGGTATATAATTGCATTGTGCCAATTACAACGAGTGTGCGTGCGTGCGTGCGTGCGTGCGTGCGTGCGTGCGTGCGTGCGTGCGTGCGTGCGTGCGTGCGTGCGTGCGTGCGTGCGTGCGTGCGTGCGTGCGTGCGTGCGTGGCCCGCTATCCTATTCAAAGTCACTTATTTGGCCCTCCATTCAAAAAGGTTGCCGTCCCCTGCCCTAGACCAACGAGCCACTACGTAAAGTTAATTCAATACTTGTTGCAAAGTCAAACGATAAAATCTGCGAAAATGAACTGACAACATATTAATTGATATTAGAAATATGGAATTATTTCCACTATCTCATTGTGATCAGTAACGTTTCGCATCATTATTATGCTAGATGGGTGGGTGAGTGGGTGGGTGGGTGGGTGGATATGTGTGGGTGGGTGTGTGGGTGCTTGGTTGGGTGGTGGAAGATGGGTGTATTGGTTGGGTGGATGGATGGATGGATGGATGGATGGATGAACGGATGGATGGATTGGATGGTGGGTGGATTGGATTGGATGGAATGGGTGGATGGATGGGTGGGTGGGAGGGTGGGTGGGTGGGTGGGTGGGTGGGTGGGTGGGTGGGTGGGTAGGTGAGTGGGTGGGTGGGTCGGTGGTGGATGGATTGGATGGTTGGGTGGGTGGATGGGTGGATTGGACGGTTGGATTGGATGAGTGGATGGATGGATGGATTGGATTTTAGATGGATTGGATTGGATTGGATGGATTGGATGGATTGGATGGAATGGATGGATGGATGGATGGATGGATTGGATAGGTGGGTGCATGGCTGGATGGGTGGACGAGGCGAGAGGATTCTCTCGATTGAGTGCCCGACGTTCCCTATACGTTACCGCGCCCCAAAATTTTGTAAGAGATAACAAAAATAAAAATTCCATCCAATCCTTCCAATGTTGTATATAGCATTACAAAAGCAGCTGTCAGAGGTGGGATTCGAACCGTCGCCTGGAGAACCAGACTGCGACCTGGAAGCAGCGCCTTAGACCATTCACCATTCATCAGGTGGGTCACAAGTCATGGCGGGTCGGAAGACAAAAAAAACGAAACTTGACATAAAAACAACAATGACCTTCCTATGTTTAAACATAAATATGGTTTTGAATTAATTTGAGTTTACTAAATTTTATTAACTATAACGTAACATTAACTAACTTAACAGTGTAATTATGATAAACATAAATTATCACAGTGGGTTATTGGAAACAATTCCATACTTCTGATATCAAGTATACTGTGCGTTCAATAGATACTGTTGTGTATTAATTTATGCAGATTTTTCGTTTGACTTTGCAACAAGTATTGCAAAACACTTTATTTGACCTCATCATGCTGTCAGTCGCTATGCGACAAAGACTGCTTTCATTTCTTGACCGCCGCACTCCATTTAGTTCTCTGCTGTGAGAGTGATGTCCATGAGTCGGTCTTTATGTCTCTCAGCTTGAGGTTTCTCTTGATGGTATCCTTGAACCGGAGACGAGGGCGTCCTCTCTGTCTGTGACCAGAAGACAATTGAGAGTAGAGGATCTGCTTTGGTAGTCTGTCTGATGACATCCTCATGAGGTGTCCAGTCCACAGGAGATTCTTTTTGATCAGAAGATCTTCCATATTTGACCTACCAACGATTATAAAAGAAAACGAGCTCGTTCGGGATTTGAACCCGGGACCTCTCGCACCCTAAGCGAAAATCATACCCCTAGACTAACGAGCCACCATACGACTAAATAGTGTTCATAAACGAGTCGTGCAGACTAGATGTAATTTATTTTGGTCACCGTAAACGCCTGTTGCTCCGTTGTCGTGTAACTAAAGCTGTTTCGCCGTGAATGTCCTTTCTACATAACCGCCATGGCGATAACATTGTTAGACAAGCAGTTTCAATTCCATATGACAGAGGAATAATCAATCGACTTTTCTACAACTTTGATGGGGACCATGAATCACGTGAATCAACAAATTCGTGAAGGTGGCATCAATTCGACTGACCACAACAAGAGAGAGGCAGACCGTGGCCTGGTCGCAGCAGCGCCTCAAACCGCTCTGTTATCCTGATTTCTCTTGGTTGATGTTAATATAATATAAACAGTTGTTATATAATGCGGTGTCCATTCCATGGGACTGTTCAATGCCCTCAATTCACTCCCTGGCAGATATGTTCGTTCCAACGCCATTTCGACGTCTCTGGGAAGCGTTCAGCCCTGCTGCAATTACTGCGCGAATACTATTCTTCCAGATATACACCTCTGTATGTAGCAAGATACTCATTTATACAACTGAGATAATTGTGGCAACATGGGGGGAACGAAGTTGCCATAGCTTCGAAACGGCAGCCAAAGGAATCGAACCCGGGTTCTCTCGATTGAGAGCCGGCCGTTCTAACAGCTACGTTACCGTTATATTGTAAGAGGTGACACAACGATCAATCCCCCTGATAACAACATTTTGTGTATAGCATTACAAAAATAGTTGTCAGAAGTGGGATTCGAACCCACGCCTGGAGAACCAGACTGCGACCTGAACGCAGCGCCTTAGACCGCTCGGCCATCCTGACTACTTTGAAACTTGTTTAGCCAGTCGTACACTTATTCGTCATTCACCTTACCATTTCGTTCACGTTCACGTTGTCATAGTTATCATAGTTGTATAAATTAGTACCTGGTTACAGACAGGTTTTTTTTACATTAAAACTGCTTCCAAGACTGATTTAGCCTATTGCAAATCCGCTTCATTGGTGTCCAAATATGTAGTGCGTGAATAGTTCATGTAACATCCGCAGTCGATTTAATAAAAAAAAATTTGTTTTAGTTCTGATCATCGAAATGATTGACTTCAGTCGTTAGACCTGGTATGGACAAAAAGTGGTAAGAACTGTGTGGGTCAACGCTGATCATGGGCGTGACTTCCATCCGCTCTCCGGTCACATGGTTTGGTTTTTCGCTAAATTTATTTGAAATTACACTAGCAAAAATATCGAACTGATTAAGCACCTTTAACATAAACCAAGTGAAATCAGGTAACCGAGCGGCCTGAGGCGCTGCTGCGATCAGGACATATTCTCTCTTGTCTTGTATTGTTACTGGCCAACACTCCCATGGAGTCAAACGGTCAGGGTTGTGTGTGAATGCTATTTAGTCATGTTTGTTTGGGACTAAGTGTGTGAGAGCTTGCTTAAATTGCTGTGGTTCTGTGATGTTGACTATTGCGTCTGGTAATGAATTCCAATCTTTTATTGTTCGGGGAAAAAAAGTTTGTGTTGTGGTCAGTCGAATTTATACCACCTTCTCGAAATTGTTAGGGCGTCGTTTATTTCCTGTGGCAGCACTGAGCACCACAAACATTTCCCAAACGTTTATTTCCTGTAGTAGCATTAACATCCACCAAATATTTATTTCTCGTGGCAGCAGTAACATCCAAAAAATGTTTATTTCCTGTGGCAGCATTAACATCCACCAAATGTTTCAAATTTATTTTGCGAAAAATCAAACCTACCTAATATTAACTGCAACATGCTAGCTAATGTGTGCAACTTTTGCATGTAGATTTTGTGAAATCATCAGACAAACTATTAAATTACATAATGTTTGGTTAAACATTAATTGAAATGGAAATGGATATCCAGTATTTTGAGCCTTAACAGATCTAACAACTAAAGTAAATTATTTCGATGATTTCATCAAAAATAGGTATATTTTATTCCATCGACTACAGATGTTACATAAACTATTCACACACTACATATTTGGACACCAAAGAGTCGGATTTGCGATAGGCTAAAGCAGTTGAAGATGGGGTTTTAAGTACGCCATTAACGCATTTTTAAGTAGGATTGTTTCTGTTTGAAAGACCTAATGTCTGTCTTGCTTGAGACGTAGGCGGAACATAATTTGAGCATTGAAATGAGCAATGCCATGCTCGATACCAACTGAGTTGGTTCAATGAAATGAGCAATGATTCCATCCCCTGCTTCCGAAATACAGTACAATTGAATATTAAGATGTTGCGTTCGCATTTCCAAAAACGTTGGTACGCAGGCATACAAACATTGGACTTATCTTCTACAGTATATGAGAAAAGGTGGGTACTTTTTTGGACTTGACGTTTTGTTGTGGTCACTGTAAACGCAATGACACTGTTAGACAAGCATTTTCAACTACAAATGGCAGAGGAATAATAATTAGACTTTTTAACACATATGACGGGAACGGAGAGAATTACACACTTAATGTGTCCGTTGTGTCAGCGTCCATGGTGATTCCCTTTTCATCATAAGTTCACAGTTCACTCAGCTGTATAAATGAGTACCTGGCAATACAGACAGTGCTGGAAATGTGAACGAATAGTCTTCGCGCAATTGCAGCGAGGCTGAATGCTTCCCAGAGAAGTTGAGATGGCCTTGGAATGAACAGGTCTGCCAGGGTATGAAGTATTAAGCACTTTCAGCGTTCCTACGGATTGGATACCGGGCTATATAAGAACGTACCTTTTACCAACATAGCGAATTGGCGACAGCTGCTAAACCAATGAAAAGGCCACCACGCCCGATCTTACTAAACCAGATACAAAGCAGTCAATTATCACACCAAAGCA
Organism: Lamellibrachia satsuma; assembly: GCA_033239005.1. Classification (NCBI taxonomy): domain Eukaryota; kingdom Metazoa; phylum Annelida; class Polychaeta; order Sabellida; family Siboglinidae; genus Lamellibrachia; species Lamellibrachia satsuma. The sequence continues at coordinate 14,329,761 of BSQZ01000005.1, read as the reverse complement.
TTTGTAACTGAAGCCGTGTCTTACAATATTGTACTGTACGTCGTATGCTCTTAGTGAAACACTTTCAATCACAACAGAGCAAACCTCTGAGCACAGGAAGTAGACCGATATTTAATCAAACCTGACAACACGATATGTTTACGAGCCATGACTATGTAAAACATTTTTGTGACTGTACAATCGTTCTTTTTTACAACTTACACACATTTGCTGAACTTGCACTAATATGTGCGTGCATAGAGCTATATATGTGCATGCATATAACACTTAATGTACATGCAAGCATGCGTGTATATATAATACTTTGCTTGAAATGAATGTACATTCAGTTTGCACTTGGAAGATGTTGCGTTCGCTTTTGGAAACATTTTGATACACAAGCATAAATTTTAAATATTGCAAATGACAAAGGAGCAGCAGGCGTTTACACTAACCAAAACAAAAGAGCATGGTGGGGATGAAATCATCGCTCATTTCATTGAACCAACTCAGTTGGTGTCGAACATGGCATTGTTCATGTCAGTGCTCAAATTATGTTCCGCCTACATCTCAAGCAAGACAGACATTAGATCTTTCAAACAGAAACAATCCTACTTAAAATACATTTCTGGCGTACTTAAAACTCCATCCTCAACTGATTTATCCTTACGCAAATCTGACTCTTTGTCCAAATATATAGTGTGTGAATAGTTTATGTAACATCGGCAGTCGATGTAATAAAATATACATATTTTTGTTGAAATCATAGAAATAATTGACTTTAGTCGTTAGATCTGGTAAGGCTCAAAATACTGGAAATCCATTTCCATTTCAATTAATGTTTAACCAAACATTATGTAATTTAATAGTTTGTTTGATGATTTTATAAAAAAAAACTACATGCAAAAGTTGCACACATTAGCTAGCATGTTGCAGTTAATATTAGGTATGTTTGATTTATCGCAAAATGAATTTGAAACATTGGTGGATGTTAATGCTGCCACAGGAAATAAACATTTGGTGGATGTTACTGCTGATAGAGGAAATAAACATTTGGTGGTTGTTAAGGCTACCACAGGAAATAAACGTTTAGTGAATGTTTGTGCTGCTCAATGCTGCCACAGGAAATAAACGACTCCCTAACAATTTCGAGAAAGTGGCATCAATTCGACTGACCACAACAAGGGAGAACCAGGCTATGTCCTGATCGCAGCAGCGCCTCAGGCCGCTCGGTTACCCTGATTTCACTTGGTTTATGTTAAAGGTACTTAATCAGTTCGATGTTTTTGCTAATTTCATTTCAAATAAATTTACCACTGCAGTGTCCACTGCAACATGCTAACTCATTTATTAAATTAGTTAATGCTTGTTCAAGCATTAATTGGAGTGAAAATCGACATGCTGAAAAATCACCATTTTCTGGCTTTGTGAAACTTCGTAACTTTATCATGTGACCGGAGAGCGGATGGAAGTCACGCCCATGATCAGCGTTGACACACATAGTTCTTACCACTTTTTGGTCCGTACCAGATCTAACGACTGAAGTAAATTCTTTTGATGATTTGAACTAAAATAGGCATTTTTATTAAATCGACTGCGGATATTACATGAACTATTCACTCACTACATATTTGGACACAAATTAAGCGGATTTGCAATAGGCTAAATCAGTCGAGGAAGCAGTTTTAATGTAAAAAAAACACTTTCTTATAAAGAGCCGTATTCAGTCCGAGTGACCTGTTCATTCCAACCCAATTTTCGACTTCTCCGGGAACATTCAGCCCCGCTGCAATTACTGCGCGAATACTATTTGTTCAGGTGTACACCTCTGTCTGTAGTCAGCTACTAATTTATACAACTGCGATAACTGTGACAACACGAACGTGAACGAAATGGTATGGTGAATGGCGAATAAGTGTACGACTGGCTAAGAAAGTTTGAAAGAAGTCAGGATGGCCGAGCGGTGTAAGGCGTTTTGTTCAGGTCGCAGTCTGGTTCTCAAGGCGTTGGTTCGAATCCAACTTCTGACAACTATGTTTTAATGCTATAAACAAAATGTTGTGGTCAGAGGAATTGATTGTTGTGTCACCTCTTACAATATAACGGTAACGTAGCTGTTAGAACGGCGGCCTCTCAATCGAGAGAACCCGGGTTCGATTGCTCTGGCTGCTGTTTCGAAGCTATGGCAACTTCGTTCTCCCCATGTTGCCACAATTAGTTGTATAAATGAGTACCTTGCTACATACAGAGGTGTGTATCTGGAAGAATAGTATTCGCTCAGTAATTGCAGCAGGGCTGAACGCTTCCCAGAGACGTCGAAATGGCGTTGGAACGAACATATTTGTCAAGGAGTGAAGTGTAAAACGCATTGAACAGTCCCAAGGAATGGACACCGCGTTATATAACAACTGTTTACATTAACCTCAACCAAGAAAAATCAGTATAACCGAGCGGCCTGAGATTTTCACAACATTAACCTCAACCAAGAGAAATCAGGATAACAGAGCGGCTTGAGGCGATGCTGCGACCAGGCCACGGTTTCTCTCGCTCTTGTTATGGTCAGTCGAATTGATGCCACCTTCCCGAATTTGTTAGGACATTATTTATTTCATGTGGCAGCACTAACATCCACCAACTGTTTATTTCCTGTGGCAGCACTAACATCCACCAAATGTTTATTTCCTGTAGCAACACTAACATCCACCAAATGTTTATTTCCTGTAGCAGCACTAACATCCACCAAATGTTTATTTCCTGTGGCTGCACTAACATCCACCAAATGTTGTAACAACGAGGTCATACTCTTGTGTTAAGTTTCCGCACACGTACTAAAATAACAGTCTACGCTACGAATAAATAATAGCGTATAAATCTCTTTTGTGGTGGTTGACGAACTGGTATGGTGAATTTGGTGTATTTGGTATGTTTTAATGAAATTTTATAATTAAACATCATAAACGTTCTACATATACTGCGCAGTTTGTTCCAGAACAGTTGATGCCCTGAATTCATCACTCTGGACCAATTATTACTACATAATCGCAAATAGGTGTAAAAACTACACGGGCTCGTTCGGGATTAGAACCCGGGATCTCTCACAGCCGAAACAAAACTCATATTCCTAGACCAACGAATTACGTCTTGAAGTTAAGCATTTCTTAAGCAAATAACGACGCAGCGTGATTCACGTGATTCACTGTCCACATCACAGGTGTACAAAAGTCGATTGATTATTCCTGTGTCATTTGGAATTGAAACTGCTTGTCTAACAGTGTTGTCGCTACTGCGGTTATGTAGAAAGGACATTCGCAGCGAAAAAGCTTCAGTTACAAACGACAACGGAGCATCAGGCGTTTACGGTGGCCAAAATAAATTAAATCTAGTCTGCACGACTCGTTTACGAAATTTTTGGTGTTGTATGGTGGCTCGTTGGTCTACGGGTATGATTTTCGCTTAGTGTGCGAGAGGTCCCGGGTTGAGATCGCGGACGAGCCCGTTTTGTTTTATAACCGTTGGTTACGTCAAATAAAGTTTATTGCAATACTTGGTGCAAAGTCAAACGAAAAATCTGCATAAATTAATACACAACAATATCTATTGAACGCACAATATACTTTATATCAGAAGTGTGGAATTGTTTCCAATATCCCTATGTGATAATTAATGTTTCTCATAATTACTATGCTAAGTTTTAATTAGTTAATGTTGCGCCATAGTTAAAATTTTTTTTAATTCAAATCAATTCAAAACCATATTTATGTTTAAACATAGGAAGGTAATTGTTGTTTTTATAGTAATTACTTGTTTTAAGTGAATGAAATAATGAACGAACGGTTATTCTTTATTCCACATGAACAATTTATAGTAAAAAATATTTAATGCCTTCATGCATCGTTTCCCGTTATGTCAAGTTTCGTTTTTTTGTCTTTCGACCCGCCATGACGTTTGTCCCATCTGATGAATGGTGAATGAGCGTACGGATGGCCGAGCGGTCTAAGGCGCTGCGTTCAAGTCGCAGTCTGGTTCTCCAGGCGAGGGTTAGAATCCCGCTTCTGGCAGCTGCTTTTGTAATGCTATATACAACATTGGATGGATTGGATGGAATTGTATTTTTGTCATATCTTACAAAATTGTGGTGCGCGGTAACGTAATGGGAACATTGGGCTCTCAATCGAGAGAATCCTCTGGCCTCGTCCTTCCATCCATCCATCCATCCATCCATCCATCCAACCACCCACCCACCCACCCACCCACCCACCCACCCACCCACCCACCCATCCATCCATCCATCAATCCATCCATCCATTCCATCCTATCCTATCCATCCACCCACCCACCCACCCACCCCATCCATCCATCCATCCATCCATCCATTCCATCCCATCTCATCCCATCCCATCCCATCCATTCCAATCCATCCACCATCCAATCCATCCATACACCCATCCAATCCATCCATCTTCTCCCATCCAACCACGAACCCACCCACCCACCCATCCACCCATCCACCCACCCACCCATCCATCCATTCCATCCAATCCAATCCAATCCATCCATCCAATCCACCCATCTTCCACCATCCAACCACGCAACCACACACCCACACACACCCGCCCACCCACCCATCCACCCACCCATCCATTCCTTCGTTACAATAAAAACAATAATTACCTTCCTATATTTAAACATAAATGTGGTTTGGAATTGGTATGAATTTTCAAAAACTTAATAAATATGACATACGATTAGGTAAATTAAAATCTAACCTAATAATTATGCGAAACATTACTCATCACAATGGGATATTGGAAATAATTCCGTATTTCTAATATCAATTAATATGTTGTGCGTTCATTTTTGAATATTTTGTGGTTTGACTTTGCACCAAGTATTGAATACACATTATTTGACCTAACCAACAATGGGCTTCTCCAGGATTTGAACCCGGGAACTCTCGACCCTAAGCGAAAATCATACCCCTAGAGCAACGAGCCACTATTTCAGATGATAGTGTTTGTAAACGAGTCATGCAGACTAGATTTTATTTGTTTTGGTCACTGTAAACGCATGCTGCTCCTTTGTCATTTGTAATTGAAGCTGTTTCGCGGTGAATGTCCTTTCTACATAACCACAGTAGCGACAACACTGTCAGACAAGCAGTTTCAATTACAAATGACAGAAAAAAAAATAAATCGACTTTTCAACACATATGACGGCGACCGTGAATCACGTGAATTACGCTGCGTCATCAAATGCCTATCTTTAGGTAGTGGCTCGTTGGTATGATTTTCGTTTCGGGTGCGACAGGTCCCGGGTTCAAATCCCGGACGAGCCCGTGTCATTTTTATACCTATTTCTGATTATATTGTCAGAATTTGTCAAGACTGACGAATTAAGTGCATCAACTGATCTGCAAAAAGAATTAAGTTGATTAACTGACCTGGAATAAACAGCGCAGGATATGTAGAAAGTATATAATGTTTAATTATAAAATGTCAAGTCACGTGTGATTTTAGTGTTCCAGATAAAAGGGCGATCAATTATTATACCTGTCTTTTGCAATTGACGCAATCTCATACAATAGTGTACTGTATGCCGTAGACTAGTGACAACAGTGTTAGTGCAGAGGTGCCAACTCTACCGCTTTGGCGGTATATCTACCGCTTTTTCGTTAATGTTAGGATTATCTACCGATCTACCGCTTTGGTTCTGAAATCTACCGCCAAATTTATATTTGGGAAAAAAAATTTCGCGCTTTATAAATCGGCGAACCGCGATTCTACGCGACATTCGTGGTCACCAGATAGGCTTACTTCGTTACAGGGTCAGATAGAGTTCAGTGGGTCAGCGGCTAAAAGCCGGAGACACCTCTGAAATAACTTCTGCCATATATTTTGTTGTGTTCAATTACATCGACGATTCTGATTGGCCAAATTTTTTTAAATTTCGCGGGTGATCATTCTTGCGACACCGATTGTGAAACAAAATGTCTACCTCTCGGAAGAAAGCGCGTTACCGCAACAAATTCAATTCAGAATGGTCCGCGGAATTCCCGGGTATCGTGAAATGCAATATGAGTGCAGAAAAGGCCCGGTGTATTTACTGTAACACCGAGTTTGGCATTGGGCACGGCGGGCGAAGCGACGTGAAGCGCCATGTGGAGCGAGAAGCCCACAGCAGTGCAGTTGTGGACGCGAAAAAAGCTGGCAGGCAAGTAAGGCTTTCAGATATGCGCTGTCCGCCGAGGGCAAATGCTACACTTGACGAAGGCGGAAGCCTTGTGGTGCAAGTTTATCACAGAACATAACTTGCCATTTGCGGTGTCGGATTGTTTCTGTGAATTGGTCCCTATCATGTTTACGGACAGCTCCATCGCCAGCAAATTCGCTTGCCGTCGGACGAAGACCGCAGCGGTGGTGACGGAAGCATTGGCCCCAGACGAGATCAAGAAGACAGTCCAATACGCGAATGAGGGGCCTGTGACTTTGATGTTAGATGAGTCTAACAAGCGAAACAATGATAAAGGTTGCGCTATTCTACTCCGTATGGTGAATCCTGTGAGCGGTCTCGTTCAGAATAGGTTTCGGGACATGCCCATCTGCAACAAAGCTGCTGGTGCAAATCTATTTGCCGCGGTCGATGAATCCGTGCAGTAAGTAGGCTACTCTACCCATGCAGTAAGTAGGCTACTCTACCCATGCAGTAACTAAGCTACTCTACCCATGCAGTAAGTAGGCTACTCTACCCATGCAGTAAGTAGGCTACTCTACCCATGCAGTAAGTACGCTACTCTACCCATGCAGTAAGTAAGCTACTCTACCCATGCAGTAAGTAGGCTACTCTACCCATGCAGTAAGTAGGCTACTCTACCTATGCAGTAAGTAGGCTACTCTACCCATGTAGTAAGTAGGCTACTCTACCCATGCAGTAAGTAGGCTACTCTACCCATGCAGTAAGTAGGCTACTCTACCCATGCAGTAAGTAGGCTACTCTACCCATGCAGTAAGTAGGCTACTCTACCCATTATTATTATTTTATCTCATACAAAAAAAGTTTAGGCCATCGATAGGAAGCACGACTGTGTGTGCCGCATGCAAGATAAACAGTGGGGTACTATGCCAACAACTCAATGTCAGTGAGCAACTTCTACATGATGTTAGAGCTGCTGCAAGTAAGCACAATAATGACTTGCGAGTTGTGAGGGAAGAAGCTTCTACATGATGTTAGAGCTGCTGCAAGTAAGCGCAGTAATGACTTGCGAGTTGTGAGGGAAGAAGCAGCTGCGGCTGCAGCTGCCAACGAGGTTGCAGTCGGGTCAGATGATGAGAGTGATGACGATTGGCGGCAGAGTTAGTTAGTATGATATATGCTCGCTTTGATTATTGTATGTTATTTTGTTGCATAAATTTGTTTTACATTCTTTGCTCCTGATCCTTTCTCTTCAACAACTTTGGTATTTGTCATTGCGAGTGGATAGTTTCAAACACATTATTCTGCTGATTGCATGTTGAGGCAACATGATATATTGGGGGTAATTTTTTTTTATTTTCCCAAAAAAATTTATTTAAAATTATGTCACAAAGACAAATTAGGCTACATAATTACTCACAAAATAGGCTACATAATTACTCATATTGCAGTATTTGCAACCTAGATTTTCAAAATTATCCGGACCCCCCTCCTTTGCCGCCTCGCTTCGCGAGGCTACACTCCACGAGGCTACGCTCCACGCATGCCGCGCGTTGTCTACCTCCTTCACCACCTTCCAGGAGGTAGATCTACCTCCTCCAGTAAATTTCTACTTGGCACCTCTGTTAGTGAAGCTGTTTGGATGACAACATAACGAATGTTTGAGCGCATAAAATAGACCCGACCAAGATGAAACCAGAACTGTTAAATTGATATGCTTACTATTCATGTTATAAGTGGCTCGTTGGTCTAGGGGTATGATTCTCGCTTTGGGTGCGAGAGGTCCCGGGTTCAAATCCCGGACGAGCCCATACATTTTGTGACTGTTCTTTGTAATGTTTTACGCATTTTAGTTGTACGTTCACTAATTAACGCGTGTATATAACTATATAATAAGTTCGCATGCTTGTAAGTTTCAGACTGCTTGAAAAGTGAGTACATTTGAACTTGCTTATGAAATCCGTAACTACCATAAATCATGTATTGAAATTGATTAAGGGTTCCTTTGTAACTGGCATTCCCTATATGATTATTATGATTATTGTGTAGATGAGTGTGCCAACAAAAAAACTTGTGAAATCGCTTTTCTTTATCATCTTGTTATTTTTGTCAGAGCAGTTACCTACACTGTACCATTTAGGAATTGCTTACCGAAATTTGGATCTAACTTCTATTATTCTTCATTAAGCATGTGAGTCTACAACCAATTGGAAACACATTTTCGTCGTCACCGTTACCTACCATATAGTCCAAAAAAGTACCCACCTTTTCTCATACACTGTAGAAGATATGTCCAATGTTTCAATGCCTGTGTACCAAAATTTTTGCAAATGCGAACGCAACATCTCCAGTTTAAAGTGCAAATGTACGTTCATTTCAAGCAAAGTATGACACATACACGCATAACTTCATGCACATTAGTCATATATAGTTATATGTGTAATGATATGTGGTGCCAGCTGGTGGGTTGGTTAAACATCCACCATTTGCAATACGGGCACGATGTAAGTTAGTTACATTAAGACATGTGCGATCATCATATGAGCATCGATGCATGTTATTAAAATGGTGGCAGCGATAAAAATGAGCTACTAAGAACATGCAGACCATGTGACTGTTTTGTATAACACTGTACTAGCTGTTGTTGATGTTGAAACGTCTGAGTGCCGTTGCCGCACTTAATTCGTAAATGAACATTCCTATCGTGCGGAACCGCAGATTAAGGAACCCCGTTGACGCCGTTACCATACCTGCACGAACATGGCCACAACAAAAATGCCTACTATGATCTGGGGCCACGAACCCGTGGCTGACGCATTTAGAGCATTTAAGGCAAGAACGGAATCGTATCTAGAACATCAGAACGTTAATGACCGTCACAAACAAGCAATAAAAATCAAAATAGCAATTGGAGATGAAGGCATGAGAAGAATCCTGTCATCAGGTTTCTTTGACGATGACAAGAAAGATCCAAATGTAGTCTGGATCCTCATCGAGGAACAGGTTTATACAACAGTCTAGATAAATATTCGCGTCCATCGTCTGGAGTTTGTACATATGCGCCAGAAAGCCGAGAAAAATATAATCCACTTTGTATCAGTACTCCGTGAAAAGGCTACAAAGTGTAAATTTGAAAAGAATGAAATGAATTGACATAACAAAATGATCATAGTATCTATTCCTGTAGTCAAGGGAACTCTGCAGATAAAGATAGACACTGGATCAGGAGGAAATGCCCTACCGCTACGAACATTTAAACATATATTTGGTAGTCTTCCACCTGAGCAAATCCTACAGCGTGAACAAAATATCAAACTGTCTTCCTACACCGGTGACAACATCAAATGTTTTGGATCATCTAGTTAAGCATTCGACGAAACGACCAGAATGAGTACCATTGCCAGAAGTGTTATGTTGTCGAAGTAACAGGACCTGTAATATTGGGGTTGCCATCATGCGAATTGCTGAAGTTCCTATCCCTTGCTGTCGATGCAGTTCACAAAGTCGAGGTTGGTGACATTCCCAACGCACGATCGCCGACCAATTACCCAACAGTCAACGAGGATAGTAATCTGCCGAAACAGTCGAATGACTCGCCCAAACCTGGAAGAAGAGATTCACCTGAAGCCAGATGCGACACCATTCATAGATCCACCGCGTCGCTGCTCCATACACGTTCGTCCCAAAGTGCTGAAATAAAGAAGATGGAAGATTTCGGCGTTATACACAAAGTCACGAGGTACTCAGACTGGTGTTCTTCGCTCACATATGTTGTGAAATCAGATGGAAGTTTTCATGTGTGCCTGGACCCCAGAAGCTGAACAAGGCGCTGAAACGATGTCCTCACAAGATTCCCACGGTTGAGTAGATGCAAAAGCGGAATACTGGAGTGTGAAGTTGGCACCGTCCTCTCAAGAGCTCACCACATTCAGAACCCGCTTTGGACGTTACTGTTTCAGTGTCCTACTCTTTGGCTTGGGCATCAGCCAAGATTTGTTCCAACAACGCATGGATGCCATCATCGAACAGTGTGAAGGATGTGTTTGGATCAGCGATTATATCGCCATTTACGGAGAAAGTGAAGAACAACACGATGAAAGATTCATTAACTTCTTCAAAGTGGCCCGGAAAGAAGGATTAATGCTAAATTCACAGAAGTATATTGTCGGCAGAGAGACATGCAAGAGAAGACAGAGACAGCACAGAAGTTGGGTCTGAAAGCGAACACCAGCAAAACAAAGCTGATGAAAATGAATCACAAGTCAAACGACCCAGTCACCCGTAAATAACAGTGACATAGATGAAGTGAACGATTTCACATACCTGGGGAGCAAAATAGCAAAATAACATGTGTCGAATGCAACAAGATGCGCTGCCCAGAATAGCCCTACGCTGGACACCGGATGGGAAGCGCAAAAGAGGTCGTCCCAAGGAGACCTGGCGAAGAACCATGGAGAAAGAGTTGAAGGCATGTGGACTGACCTGGGAAACCATCACCAGACAGGCCGCAAACCGGCAGCAGTGGCGCTCTCTTGTGGAAGTCTTATGTGCCACTTGCGGCATGACGAGGACTGAGTGGGTGGGTATTGTCAAGACAAACAGCCTTTCTTTGGAAGAGTATACACGGACAACGGAGTCTTCCCTGATCCAGCTGTGCACTGACATTGCGTTGTGTAGTACGGCTTGTCTGAGAAACATCCACAGCGAATCATCTCTAAGATTTCAGAGGGTGCAAGGGCGACCTTATGCGGCAACATAACCGGAATTACATGTGGACTTTGTAGTCCACATATCTTTGCAAACATCAGACATGGTGTTTCTTTCTTTGCTTCCATAACACGCAGCGATAAACCCAGTGGCCTCAGCAACCACCTCGTCGATACACACATCAAACTCACCAAGTTTGCAAAGAGAGTGGCCAGCTTTTCGCGTCTTTATAGCAGTGACTTTACCTCTGTCCCACAACTGCGCAACTGTGTCGCATCCAGAGAGAGCGTGTGCAACTGGCAGTTATCTGATGATTCCTTTATGTTTTTTTGCAGTGGCCCCAGTATCTATCAGAGCTCGCCCTGAACTTGTGCTTTTCATTGTCAGAATGCGTTGAAGTTGAAGTTCACTGAAGTGATACACAAGCAAGATCAATACATATGTATCATCTCAAAGGACTTTGGTACTTTCCACTATGTCGTTGTCAACATTAGCCACTTGCAGAATCACTATGACATCTGCCTCTTCGTGTGTCGTCCTCAGATCGTCACGACGCCTTTGCAACCCTCGGTGAATCTCCGTCGGTGAAGATTCCTCGCTTGTAACAACAAGTCTGTGACTGGTCGGCTTTCATTATTGACTTACCGCGATCAAATGATGACGAATTATTTCAATCAGCTGAATCTTGCTTTCGGCCATAGTAAGAACAACGTTCTGGAGTGGCAGCGGGGTCTGCAGACTCAGCTTGTGGCGTTTGCAAGTCTGTTGGCAAGCTCTAGCTAATCGTTTTCCACTCTTGGTGTTAAAATCGTGGTATCTGTCGAATACCAATTATATATATCAGACTTTCAACCTTCCCAAAGATGAAACTAGTGAAACTGTCCACACATTCTCGCACAGTTCCCTGTTAGGCCAGTGAATGACCCAGAGGATCGCACAGCCATCAGTGATGCCTCGGTGAGGTTTCTACCTGGAGATTCTTCTATAATGTCGCCTTTGTCTTTGCTATTCTCGTCTCTCCATTATCTGCACACACTGATGCCGGCACCGGTCCAAGCTCATACTGTAGAACGTCACTGAGCGAGATTGTTGCATTCCTATCACCCTCGAGTAGATTAGATTTACACTGCATACTGCAGTAACTCCCACTCGCAAGACTTTCCGTGTCACTGCCGTGGTCACTATCTCTTTAGACAACGTAACATTGAATCCCTCTGGCAAGCTTTCTTCATAGGAACGCATCTGGGTTCTTCCCATTACGACCGCATTTGGTCCATTCACCTTCTCTGGCCCAAGTCTGCCAGTGACAATGTTGATGACCCTATCCAGATGATCTGCCGGATCGAGAGGATCGATGCAGGATTGAAGCATTTCTCTTATATTTTTTCTGTCCTCCTCATCCGATGGCTTCTCTTCCTTGTGGTAGTCACCTCTGTTACCGCGTGACCCTCCCACGTATCTGTAAGGTCATGGAAATTCTGACTACACTTGTCATTTTGTAGGCCCATTTCTTCAGTGCAGATGGTTTCATCTTAATTGCAACGACTCCACGTGGGCCATAACCGTAGCGCGTGAAAGTTGACTATCCATGTACATATCCAACCAGATACCATTCCATAAACCTTTCTTGTGTCGCATTACATGTTCTCCCATCATGAATCTGTCACGAATGTCGCCGTGGAGCCTCTCCATCGAGCGAAGGTAGTACAGCCCATATCTAGCGTATGTTGGTGTCCGGCGGCGAAGAAGTATGGGAGCAGGTCTGTCACAGCTCAAAGATGCAACAGTCGGTTACCTTCGCGTTCAGCCCGGACGAACACCATCATGATGAATACATCACGTCTGTCTTTACCCTACCAACCACCTCGTTTTTACCCTTCGTCTGCCATTGTGACATTATACCGTCTACGCCTCACTACAGAAATCTTCGTCACTACAGAACAGTGTCTGATGATTTGCATATCTATGCGTTAAATTTATATAAAATCTTCTATCTAGCATAGTTGAAATTAGCGACCCCCAAAAATGGATTAAGAAACCCCGTTTGATAGGTTGAGGCGATTTCTTGAGGAGATATCAAGGAAGATCATGAGGTTAAAGTGGTCAGACCTAATTTGCATATTCATGCGACAAATTGCATACAATAATTTGTTCATTGACGTAATCATAACCAGATACCCTGAAAACATGTGTTTGGACACCTCATTTTGATTGCTGGGATGTTTACAGTGAATTATTCAAGATATGTAGGAAAGTAGTATATATTTTAATGACGATGACTAATTTGCATATTAAAGGGTTTATACAAAAAACGCTCGAGGGTGCCAGGGTGGCATCCGTCGAGTTATTGACCTAGAAGGTTAGAAGGTCACAAAAATGCAAAACAGAAACATCGTGCAGACCTTAATGAGCGGTCCATCTTCAAAAGGGCGTTAGACTGCCGGACTAATGTCTCTTTCACTATGCCAGCTCATCGTGGTTCTACAGTCTAACCATGAAATACAAATCTAGGCTACAGTGTACACAAAACAAATGAACCAGCTAGGACACAAATTGGTTCAACCGAGTTTAGAAAGATCAATATGTTACTTGTGGAGTTACGGGTTAAACAACTTGAATTTAATCTTGTAGAACAAATAAGGTATTTTCAATGTATAATAAAGCGAAAACGTTTCTACGCTGAGATAAAATAAGGAGAACAATTGTATCGCCAATCTCTTTATAGACAAAGACCAGATAGCCAAACAATTATAGAGTATAGGGTGTCTGTACTCCGCACTTCATCTGTCAGTAAACGATATACTCATTTAACTATTATTTCTAATTGAACTGCATTGCTAACAATACTGTTATTAATATGTCAAATAGCAAAAATAGTCGCAAGCGCATTTAAATGCATGCGAATTACACCATTCAAGTGCAAATGTACGTAACTGCATTATAATGTAAATGTTTACATCTATGCGAATGCAAAATTAGAAGTTTATGTATTTGAATTTGAAATTTTAAATGTGATCAAGAATTACCGTGCTAAAAATGTTGGTTAAACTGCTTAGAACCGAGCTATAAATAAAATAGAGGAGTTGATCATTGGACCCTGATCTAAACAAAGAATAAATTTAACAGGCATCTACTGTTTATGATTGCTAATTTTTTTTACTTTGATGGAAATATGTAAAATTGTTGGTCATTGCCTACACGTCGCCTGCTTCAAGAAATTCCTGGCTACCATACTTGAACATCAAAGCACCTACCTTTTCACTGCAGAATATAATTAAGTCAAATGTTTGAATGCCTGCAAATTCGGTCAAATGCTTACGCCAACATCTTCATATCGAAGTTCAAATGTACATTAATTTCAAGAAAAGTATGACACATACACGGATACCTACATGCACATTAGTAATATATAGTTATATGCATCGACGTATATATAGATATATCCATACATAAACTGCAAGGTCAGCTAAAAGAACGATTGTGCAGTCACGAAAAACACGGTCTTGTCCGCAATTTGAACCCGGGAACTCTCGCACCCAAAGCGAGAATCATACCCCTAGACCAACGAGCCACCTTCTTAAATATGCCTCTGCTCAAAGGTTAGTTATGTTGTTGTTGAAACTGCTTCATAAACACTATACATCTACGACGTACAGTACACTATTGTAAGACACTACTTCAGTTATAAATGATAAAGGTGTTATAATTAACTGCCTTTTTTCTGGTATAGTAAGATCACGCGCGGTGACATCGATCTTGTAACAATATCTAATATTGAGCGCTCCCTGTTAAGCAAAGATAAGAAGCCGTCCCCGGCGTTGTTCAGTTTTCCGCTTATAAAACTAATGGCACGTTTGCCTGTAACTAAATGTGTTTGACTGAGTTTCTACATTATGAGGCACATAAACAACTTCTCATCACATGGTGGCAACAGGGAACAGTCGAACCAGTGCCTCTCGAGCCTGACAATCTCACGTTCTGTCGTGATATTGTGCTGCGTCGAACTGTTAGTGGCGGTGCTGCTGGCACTGCTCGATCTAAGCGCGCCATGTGCCGTCGGCCTTTCCGTTGGCGCTGAGACTGAACGAGTTTAACGGTGAGTGACCGTGTCCAGACGCGCAACTGAAAGTGGGACAGTACACTGTTTTGACAATTTCTACTGCTGGCTAGATGCCGTGTAGTATTATTCCTGTGTGTGCTGCTATGAACCGTAGTGTGGCTCAAGTTCGTGAACCCGCTACGCACTGACGCTTTAAAAAAAAAAAATAAATAAAAATATGGCACACCAAAACGTTCAAAATCCAGCTTTACTTGCCAGGGTTAACCCCCCAGCACCACTTAACACTAGATGCGGTGCTGGTGAATGGAAACTGTTCAAACAGATGTGGCAGAATTACACTATTGTTGCAAAGTTAAACATTCAAACTGATGAATATCAGCGTGCATTATTCCTGCACACCATTGGTCCAGAAGCGCTGACACTGTATAATGGCATGTGTTTTCCTGATCAGCATACACTGAATGATGTCATTGCTGGTTTCGATGCTCATTTTGTGGGAACGACTAATGAGACATATGAGCGCTACGTGTTCAACAACCGCAACCAAGGTGCTACTGAATCTGTTGAAGATTACGTTGCTGCACTACGCACCCTATCAAAGGCTTGTAACTTTTGTGACTGCATGCGAGACAGTCTACTGAGAGACCGCATCGTGCTTGGCATTACTGACAATGCCACAAGGAAACGTCTGCTTCAAGAGTCGGCTCTGACTCTTACTTCATGCATCGACCTCTGTCGACGTGCTCAGGCCGCATAATCTCAACTACGTTCTATTGGAGATGACGAAGCCTCTGTACGTGCTGTTACCAGTCATTCACCTGGGAGAAAGCCAAAACCGAAAACCCACACAAAGGCTACATGGGGACGTACACCACGGAGGAGTGCGGAAAGCAACAATCACAACAAGACCTTGGGTCAGCGAGGCTGTTCAAGAAAATGTAAATTCTGCAATAGAACACATGTAATGAAAAAGGAACTCTGCCCTGCATGGGGTAAAACTTGCGATGCATGCAAGGGCCGCAATCACTTCCGAAGCTCCACACAATGCTCAAAGACTGTACATGGTGTACAGAATGACTGTGACTCCGACAGCTCATCTACTAGTTATGGTGACATTAGTTCAGTAACTGCTGGTGTCCACACCCTCAGCTCGGATGATCATGGACCCATCTTCTGTCACATGCTGATCAGAAAGCAGTCTGTGGAAATGCAAATTGACTGCGGGTCCACTGTCAATATACTACCCAAGAAATATGTGGAGGATAGGGATATCCGCCCAGAATCCGTCACTCTAAAGATGTGGAACAATATGAAGACCGAAGCTCTTGGCAAGTGCCGTGCTAAAACTGTGAATCCTGCTACTGGAGACAAGTTCAACGTGGACTATGTCATAGTGGGTGGTGACGAACTGACTCCACTACTCAGTCGTAAGGCTGCTGAACGCATGAAGCTCATCACAGTGAACTATGAGAACTTTGAAATGGTATCTGCAGTATCTGGATCTAGCACTACTCGTACTCTTAGTGTTAAAGACTATCCTGACGTGTTTGATGGTAAACTTGGATCCCTTCCTGGTGGCAAAATCCTACCAGAATCACTGAACAGTTCCGTGAAAGATGAGCTAGACCGACTAGAACACACTGGTGTTATAGTCAAAGTGGATCAACCCACTGACTGGGTGAACCAAATGTATGTGGCTAAGAAGCGCTCAAGGGCTGTAAGGATCTGCATTGATCCCAGACCTCTCAACCTAGCTCTAAAACGTGAACACTACAAACTGCCTGTGTTAGATGACATTCTACCAAAGCTTGTGAACTCCAAGAAGTTTGCTGTATGTGACCGGCAGCAAGGCTATCTACACTGCGAACTGGATGATGAATAAAGCCTGCTAACCACATTTGCAACACCGTTTGGACGTTATCGTTGGCGTCGACTACCTTTCGGCTTGAAAGTCAGCAGTGAAATCTTCCAGAAGCAACAAGCACTGGAAGGGCTGTATAACGTGCACTGTGTTGCTGATGATATCATCATCCATGGATCTTATGACTCTGATCTCTGTATCAAGGTCCAAAGGCTTCTCCAAAGATGTATGGAGCATGGGATCAAACTCAATCTTGAGAAGTGTCGCTTCAATGTCGATGAGATCCCGTTCCTAGGCCATGTGGTCACAGCTGATGGTCTGAAACCCGACCCGTCCAATGTCGAAGCTGTTCTGAAGATGGAGAGACCTGGTGACAAGGAAGCTGTAGAGAGACTAAGAGGCACAGTAACCTACCTGGCGAGATACGTACCTAAGCTGACTGATGTCTTCCGTCCCATTGCTGCTCTAGCTCAGCATGATGTTGAGTGGATGTGGAGTGATGCGCAGGAGCAAGCCTTCACAAGACTCAAACAACTCCTGGCTGAGGCACCCACTCTGGTTTACTTTGACCCGAGTAAACAACTGGTCATTCAGTGTGATGCTAGCAACTATGGCCTGGGTAGTGCTCTGCTCCAGGATGGCAGACCAATCGCCTATGCCAGTCGTGCTTTGACGGACGCGGAAACCAGGTATGCCATTATAGAGAAAGAGATGCTGGCAGTCGTCTTTGCTCTTGAGAAGTGGCATCAGTTTACCTATGGTCGTCCCGTCCTCATCTACAGTGATCACAAGCCACTTGAGGCTATAACCAAGAAACCTCTAGACAGAGTACCCAAGCGTCTACAAGGCATGCTGTTACGTGCTCTAGCATACGACATTGATGTCAAGTACTTGGAAGGCAAGAAGATGTATCTTGCTGACACCCTGTCACGTGCCTTCCTACCACCCTGTCACGTGCCTTCCTACCTGCTGGAAAGAAACAACCTACCACTGAATTCGAAGCTATCCACGCTGTGAACTATCTACCCATGAGAGAGGATGCTATTCAAAACATTCTTAATGCAACTGAGCAAGACTCCACGCTACAAGTGCTGAAAGCTGTCATACAGCATGGCTGGCCTGATAAGTCAAATGTGCCGCCACCTGCTGTACCCTACTACAACTTTAGAGATGAGTTGGCTGTCGCAGATGGCTTGGTGTTCCGGGATGAAAGACTCGTGATTCCGCACACCATGAGGTCACAGATCAAGAAGGACATTCACCTAGGCCATGTTGGCGTTGAAGGATGTTTAAGAAGAGCAAGAGAGTCAGTGTACTGGCCTGGCATGAACGGAGAAATCAAAGAATACATCCAAACATGTGAAACCTGTCGTGAGTTCGAATGTTCTCAGACCAAGGAAACTCTAATGAGCCATGAGGTGCCTGATCGACCATGGCAGAAGGTCGGTGGTGTTCTCCTATCACGAAAATGATTACCTAGTCACAACTGACTATAGATAAAACTTTTGGGAGATTGATTGCCTTGCAACCACCGGATCCAAGGCGGTCATTACCAAACTCAAAGCTCACTTTGCTAGGATGGGGATTCCCGACACTGTCATTAGTGACAACGGTCCCCAGCTGATATCAGATGAATTTGCTAATTTCAGTAGGACATGGGGTTTCGAACATGTGACAACCTCTCCACACCACAGTCGCTCAAACGGTAAAGTGGAATCTTCAGTGAAAGCTGCAAAGAAGATGATCAAGAAAGCACGAAAAGCTGGTGAGGACCAGTACTTGGCATTGCTGAACATCCGCAATACCCCGACTCAAGGAATGGATAGCAGCCCTGCTCAGAGGCTACTTGGTAGGCGGACGAAAACCATCATTCCAACAGCTCAAAGTCTCCTCGAGTCGCGATCGACTGTACTGCAACAGGAAACCGACATGCTGAAAAGGATGCAACACCATCAAGCCAAGTACTATAACAGGTCTGCCAAAGACCTCCCAAATCTACACCAAGGTGACACTGTCAGAATGAAACCGTTCAAGCTTGGAGTCAAGTCGTGGAAGAAAGCGAAAGTGCTAGGAAGACTGGATGAGAGATCATATGAGGCGAGGATAGTGATGGAACAGTGTACAGGCGTAACCGTGTACACCTAAGGAAGACGCATGAAGCACCACCTCATATGTTAGCTGATCAGCCTAGGGTTACACTATCTCATGATGGTTCTCCAATCACTCCAGTTGAGCTTATTCGGCCCACCACGCCAGTTGAACAACAACAACAACAACAGGGCAACCAGAAAGAGGTACCGACTCCGGTACTACAAACTACACCGAGAAGATCTCAGAGAATCAACAAATCCAAGTTACCCAGAAGATACACGGAATATGTTGTGTCTAAATGAACAATACAAGGACTATAATGTGTCTAAATGAACACTTGATGACATAGGAACATTGATGACATTTGAGTGATGAAAATGTAAGATGTTGAACATGCTATGTCCGTATACTCACTTGTTACTGTGGTAAATATTAGCTTGTACTTGTGTGTTCTCCAATTTTACCAATGTCAAGTGCTGTTTTCTTAATTGGAGTGCTATGTTAGTAGTTGTTCTGCTAGTGTAAAGTAGAATGTGTTATCAAGTTGTTTAGTGTTAGCATAAGTATTGTGATGCAGTTATATTACGTTCACGGTTAAAGTAGCTGGTAGTTATCTTAATATTATGAAGCTCTAGCTATAGTAAACTTTGGTGTAGGACACTGCTTGTAGAACAGGGGGGATGTAACAATATCTAATATTGAGCGCTCCCTGTTAAGCAAAGATAAGAAGCCGTCCCCGGCGTTGTTCAGTTTTCCGCTTATAAAACTAATGGCACGTTTGCCTGTAGCTAAATGTGTTTGACTGAGTTTCTACATTATGAGGCACATAAACAACTTCTCATCACAGATCTTTTAATTGGATTAGATGGCGTCG
>BSQZ01000005.1:14260000-14307500 GCA_033239005.1 Lamellibrachia satsuma | reverse complement strand
GGCAGCAGTAACATCCACCAAATGTTTATTTCCTGTGGCAGCATTAACATCCACCAAATGTTTCAAATTTATTTTGCGAAAAATCAAACCTACCTAATATTAACTGCAACATGCTAGCTAATGTGTGCAACTTTTGCATGTAGATTTTGTGAAATCATCCGACAAACTATTAAATTACATAATGTTTGCTTAAACATTAATTGAAATGGAAATGGATATCCAGTATTTTGAGCCTTAACAGATCTAACGACTAAAGTCAATTGTTTCGATGATTTCATCAAAAATAGGTATATTTTATTACATCGACTACCGATGTTACATAAACTATTCACACATTTGGTGGATGTTAATACTGCCACGGGAAATAAACATTTGGTGGATGTTACTGCTGATAGAGGAAATAAACATTTGGTGGTTGTTAAGGCTACCACAGGAAATAAACGTTTGGTGAATGTTTGTGCTGCTCAATGCTGCCACAGGAAATAAACGACTCCCTAACAATTTCGAGAAGGTGGCATCAATTCGACTGACCACAACAAGAGAGAACCAGGCTATGTCCTGATCGCAGCAGCACCTCAGGCCGCTCGGTTACCCTGATTTCACTTGGTTTATGTTAAAGGTACTTAATCAGTTCGATGTTTTTGCTAATTTCATTTCAAATAAATTGACCACTGCAGTGTCCACTGCAACATGCTAACTCATTTATTAAATTAGTTAATGCTTGTTCAAGCATTAATTGGAGTGAAAATCGACATGCTGAAAAATCACCATTTTCTGGCTTTGTGAAACTTCGTAACTTTATCATGTGACCGGAGAGCGGATGGAAGTCACGCCCATGATCAGCGTTGATCCACACAGTTCTTACCACTTTTTGGTCCGTACCAGATCTAACGACTGAAGTAAATTCTTTTGATGATTTGAACTAAAATAGGCATTTTTATTAAATTGACTGCGGATGTTACATGGACTATTCACGCACTACATATTTGGACACCAATTAAGCGGTTTTGCAATAGGCTAAATCATTCGAGGAAGCAGTTTTAATGTAATAAAAAGCACTTTCTTATAAAGAGCCGTATTCAGTCCGTGTGACCTGTTCATTCCAACCCAATTTTCGACTTCGACTTCGACATTCAGCCCCGCTGCAATTACTGCGCGAATACTATTCGTACAGGTTTACACCTCTCTCTGTAGTCAGCTACTAATTTATACAACTGCGATAACTGTGACAACATGAACGTGAACGAAATGGTATGGTGAATGGCGAATAAGTGTACGACTGGCTAAGAAAGTTTAAAGAAGTCAGGATGGCCGAGCGGTCTAAGGCGCTGCGTTCAGGTCGCAGTCTGGTTCTCCAGGCGTGGGTTCGAATCCCACTTCTGACAACTATTTTGTAATGATATACACAAAATGTTGTGATCAGAGGAATTGATTGTTCTGTCATCTCTTACAATATAACGGTAACGTAGCTGTTAGAACGGCCGGCTCTCAATCGAGTCGAGAGAATCCGGGTTCGATTGCTGTGGCTGCTGTTTCGAAGCTATGGCAACTTCGTTCCCCCATGTTGCCATAATTAGTTGTATAAATGAGTACCTTGCTACATACAGAAGTGTGTATCTGGAAGAATAGTATTGGCGCAGTAATTGCAGCAGGGCTGAACGCTTCCCAGAGACGTCGAAATGGCGTTGAAACGAACATATCTGTCAAGGAGTGAAGTGTAAAACGCATTGAACAGTCCCAAGGAATGGACACCGCGTTATATAACAACTGTTTACATTAACCTCAACCAAGAAAAATCAGTATAACCGAGCGGCCTGAGATTTTCAACAACAACATTAACCTCAATCAGGATAACAGAGCGGCTTGAGGCGATGCTGCGACAAGGCCACGGTTTCTCTCTCTCTTGTTATGGTCAGTCGAATTGATGCCCCCTTCCCGAATTTGTTAGGACATTATTTATTTCATGTGGCAGCACTAACATCCACCAACTGTTTATTTCCTGTGGCAGCACTAACATTTACCAAATGTTTATTTCCTGTAGCAGCACTAACATCCACCAAATGTTTATTTCTTGTAGCAGCACTAACATCCACCAAATGTTTATTTCCTGTGGCAGCACTAACATCTGCCAAATGTTCATTTCCTGTAGCAGCACTAACATCCACCAAATGTTTATTTCCTGTAGCAGCACTAATATCCACTAAATGTTTATTTCCTGTGGCTGCACTAACATCCACCAAATGTTGTAACAACGAGGTCATACTCTTGTGTTAAGTTTCTACACACGTACTAAAATAACAGTCTACGCTACAAATAAATAATAGCGTATAATTCTCTTTTGTGGTGGTTGACGAACTGGTATGGTGAATTTGGTGTATTTGGTATGTTTTAATGAAATTTTATAATTAAACATCATAAACTTTCTACCTATACTGCGCAGTTTGTTCCAGAACAGTTGATGCCCTTAATTCATCACTCTGGACCAATTATTACAACATAATCGCAAATAGAAGTAAAAACTAAACTCGTTCGGGATTAGAACCCGGGATCTCTCACAGCCGAAACAAAACTCATATTCCTAGACCAACGAATTACGTCTTGAAGTTAAGCATTTCTTAAGCAAATTACGACGCAGCGTGATTTACGTGATTCACTGTCCACATCACAGGTGTACAAAAGTCGATTGATTATTCCTGTGTCATTTGGAATTGAAACTGTTTGTCTAACAGTGTTGTCGCTCCTGCGGTTATGTAGAAAGGACATTCGCAGCGAAACAGCTTCAGTTACAAACGACAACGGAGCATCAGGCGTTTACGGTGACCAAAATAAATTAAATCTAGTCTGCACGACTCGTTTACGAAATTTTTGGTGTTGTAATGTGGCTCGTTTGTCTAGGGGTATGATTTTCGCTTAGTGTGCGAGAGGTCCCGGGTTCAAATTGCGGACGAGCCCGTTTTGTTTTATAACCGTTGGTTAGGTCAAATAAAGTTTATTGCAATACTTGGTGCAAAGTCAAACGAAAAATCTGCATAAATTAATACACAACAATATCTATTGAACGCACAATATACTTTATATCAGAAGTATGGAATTGTTTCCTACATCCCTCTGTGATAATTAATGTTTCTCATAATTACTATGTTAAGTTTTAATTAGTTAATGTTGCGTCATAGTTAAAAAAATTTAATTCAAATCAATTCAAAACCATATTTATGTTTAAACATAGGAAGGTAATTGTTGTTTTTATAGTAATTACTTGTTATAAATGAATGAATGAATGAACGAACGGTTATTCTTTATTTCCACATGAACAATTTATAGTAAAAAATATTTAATGCCTTCATGCATCGTTTCCCGTTATGTCAAGTTTCGTTTTTTTGTCTTTCGACCCGCCATGACGTTTGTCCCATCTGATGAATGGTGAATGAGCGTAAGGATGGCCGAGCGGTCTAAGGCGCTGCGTTCAAGTTGCAGTCTGGTTCTCCAGGCGAGGTTTAGAATCCCGCATCTGGCAGCTGCTTTTGTAATGCTATATACAACATTGGATGGATTGGATGGAATTGTATTTTTGTCATATCTTACAAAATTGTGGTGCGCGGTAACTTAACGGGAACGTCGGGCTCTCAATCGAGAGAATCCTCTGGCCTCGTCCTTCCATCCATCCATCCATCCACCCACCCACCCATCCATCCATCCATTCCATCCTATCCATCCACCAACCCACCCACCCACCCACCACCCACCCATCCATCCATCCATCCATTCCATCCAATCCAATCCATCCACCATCCAATCCATCCATCGACCCATCCAATCCATCCATCTTCTCCCATCCAACCACGAACCCACCCACCCACCCATCCATCCATCCATCCATCCATTCCATCCAATCCATCCACCATCCAATCCATCCAATCCACCCATCTTCCACCATCCAACCACGCAACCACACACCCACACACACCCGCCCACCCACCCATCCACCCACCCATCCATTCCTTCGTTACAATAAAAACAACAATTACCTTCCTATATTTAAACATGAATGTGGTTTTGAATTGGTATGAATTTCCAAAAACTTAATAAATATGACGTACGATTAGGTAAATTAAAATCTAACCTAATAATTATGCGAAACATTACTCATCACAATGGGATATTGGAAATAATTCCGTATTTCTAATATCAATTAATATGTTTTGCGTTCATTTTTGCATATTTTGTCGTTTGACTTTGCACCAAGTATTGAATACACATTATTTGACCTAACCAACAATTGTAAAAAAAAAATGGGCTCGTCCAGGATTTGAACCAGGGAAAATTTGACCGCTAAAATCATACCCCTAGACAAACTAGCCACTATTTCAGATAATAGTGTTTGTAAACGAGTCATGCAGACTAGATTTTATTTGTTTTGGTCACTGTAAACGCCTGCTGCTCCTTTGTCATTTGTAATTGAAGCTTTTTCGCGGTGAATATCCTTTCTACATAACCATAATAGCGACAACACTGTCATACAAGCAGTTTCAATTACAAATGAAAGAAAAATAATAAATCGACTTTTCAACACAAATGACGGCGACCGTGAATCACGTGAATTACGCTGCGTCATCAAATGCCTATCTTTAGGTAGTGGCTCGTTGGTATGATTTTCGCTTCGGGTGCGACAGGTACCGGGTTCAAATTCCGGACGAGCCCGTGTCATTTTTATACCTATTTCTGGTTATATTGTCAGAATTTGTCAAGACTGACGAATTAAGTGCATCAACTGATCTGCAAAAAGAATTAAGTTGATTAACTGACCTGGAATAAACAGCGCAGGATATGTAGAAAGTATACAATGTTTAATTATAAAATGTCAAGTCACGTGTGATTTTAGTGTTCCAGATAAAAGGGCGATAAATTATTATACCTGTCTTTTGCAATTGACGCAGTCTCATACAATAGTGTACTGTATACCGTAGACTAGTGACAACAGTGTTAGTGAAGCTGTTTGGATGACAACATAACGAATGTTTGAGCGCATAAAATAGACCCGACCAAGATGAAATCAGAACTGTTAAATTGATATGCTTACTATTCATCTAAAAGTGGCTCGTTGGTCTAGGGGTATGATTCTCGCTTTGGGTGCGAGAGGTCCCGGGTTCAAATCCCGGACGAGCCCATACATTTTGTGACTGTTCTTTGTAATGTTTTACGCATTTTAGTTGTACGTTCACTAATTAACGCGAGAACAGCACCTCCCGTGCCACCACCCATGACTTGTCCTGCCTTCTCTGCTATATCCTCAATTTTTGCCCCTTGTAGGCATACTGTTATGTCATCTCCTCTGTTTACAATTTTATCCACTTTCCTAATGATGGAATCCCCCATAAATACCCGGGCTTTCTTCTTCTTACCAACTTTCTCCCTCACATTGCCACAGCTCTCCTTGGTCTCATTACCTCTGCTCTCCTCGTTCTCACCGCCTCTGCTCTCCTCTGTCTCACCACCTCTGCTCTCTTTTTTCTCAACCTGCCCTGTCATCATCAAAATCATATGCCTTAACTAATTTACTTGCTCCTGCAGTTATTTCACTGTCATACACCCCCTACACACCAAATGATAATCATCTGCCTGCACCTCTGCCCACGAATTTGTACACCCGGTCTTTGTAAAGTCTACCCAGCTGTCTTAGCTAGAGAGAGCATGTCAAATTACGTTTCGTTAGAAATTAAATTTATATTTGTTTATAAGCAGTTTATAATCAATTTATACTAGGTAGTCTTCACATAGATTGTTTTTGTGTTGTAATACACTCTTTATACTATTTTACTTATGTCTTAATTAAATGTTCAACTACTGCCTTGCAACTTACTTTCTATGTAACAGCGGACTACAACAAAACATAATATCGCTTGCGCTAACGAAATTTCAGCGACCTTCTTTAAATTACATTGAATTACTACCTACGGCTAACCTTTAACAGTAAATGTTGCTAAAACAAAATAATCATGTTATCTATCTTTAATATGTACTAAATTATTTACAATAATATTGTGTCTCGTATTATGTACCCAATCAACTGACCACAACAAACCTTAATTATCGCTCGCGCTACCGAGTCTTCGGCGATCTACGATATAAACTACCCTAAATTACTCCTATAGCTAAATTTTAACAGCAACTATTGCCTAAACAAGGACTCTTTTAAGTTTATGTTGAATATACACGTAATAATAATGCCTAACCGATCAATATTCCACGCTTTAGACAAATATCCAATCCACCAAATTCAACTCCGTGTTCTTCTCAAGATTTAACAAGATTTGCCATCCAAGCCAAAGGCCCATATGGCAAGTGGACAAGGAAGCCATTGGCTTATCGAGAGTCCAACAATGTTCACCTACTTACAACCCGCCCTCCTGAGATATGTGTCAACCTTGTTTTTAAACATATTCACTCTGCTAGCAGTTACACAATCTGTAGACAATTTGTTCCATTCATTTATTGTCCTCTGTGAGAACGAGTGCTTCCTGATGTCCAATCTACATTGATCCTTTACTAATTTTACCTCATGTCCTCTAGTTCTGCTATCCTTCTTGAGTGAGAAAAACATATTTCTATCAATATTTTCATACCCATTCAATATCTTAAAAACTTCAATCTGATCTCCTCTTAACCTCCTTGTCTCTAGAGTTGTTAAACCATATTCTTTCAGGCGTTCTTCATAACTAAGGTCTCTAAGTTCTGGAATCATTTTAGTTGCTCTCTTTTGTATGCGTTCAAGCGTATCTATATCCTTCTTACGATATGGTCTCCATGCTTGTATACAGTATTCTAAATGAGGTCTAACTATTGCTTTATAGAGAGGTATAATTAACCTTTTTCCCTTGTATGTTATGTTTCTTCTAATCAATCCAAGAATTTGATTACCCTTTGAAGCTGCAATACCACACTGCTCTGAAAATTTCATATCAGCGCTTATTGTAACTCCTAAGTCTTTTACAGTAGTACCCAGCACAGTATCTCCCATTTTATAGTTTACATTCAAGTTCCCATGTCCTGTATGTAGGCATTTACATTTCCCAAAATTGAACAGCATCTGCCATTTCTCAGACCATTTCACTAATCTGTCTAGATCGTTTTGTAAATGTTGTTTATCACCATCAGTATTAACCTTTCTAAACAGTTTTGTGTCATCCGCAAATTTCAGTACGTTACTTGTTATACTGTCGTCCAAGTCATTGATATAAATTAAGAATAATATAGGTCCTAATACTGATCCTTGAGGTACCCCACTCAAAACCGATTTCCAATTTGAAACTTCTCCATCTACTACTACTCGTTGTATTCTGTCAGTCAGCCATTGTTCTATCCAGTCAGTTATGCTATCCCCGATACCATGGGCTTTTAATTTAAGTAGTAATCTTTG
This sequence comes from Lamellibrachia satsuma, assembly GCA_033239005.1. Lineage (NCBI taxonomy): Eukaryota > Metazoa > Annelida > Polychaeta > Sabellida > Siboglinidae > Lamellibrachia > Lamellibrachia satsuma. The sequence goes on along the minus strand of BSQZ01000005.1, from coordinate 14,300,086 downwards.
ATGTGGCACTTTGTCAAAAGCTTTCTGAAAATCTAAGTAAATAAAATCTACTGGCGATCCCACGTCTATCCACTTAGTGATTTCTTCCAAAAAACATAACATATTTGTTAAGCATGACCTCGCTTTAAGGAATCCATGTTGAGATGAATTTAATAATTTATGCTTAACGAGGAAGTCCACCATATGGTCTTTAATTAACCTTTCTAATAATTTACAAATCACTGACGTTAAACTCACTGGTCTGTAATTCTCTGACTTATTTCTCGAACCCTTTTTAAATAATGGTATGATGTTTGCTTCTTTCCATTCAAACGGAACAACTCCCTCTTTTAATGACAAGTTGAATACTCTTGCAAGTGGTATACTGATTTGATCTACTGTTTCCATTAGTAATTTTGGAGGAATCCCATCCACTCCCGGTGATTTGTTATCCTTCATTGCCTTTATTTTCTTAGCTACCAATTCTGGAGTTACAACTAACGGTCCTAAATAGTCAGATTTAGCCCCCTGAAATTTAGCATCAGCAACTGGTAATGAACTAATATCTTCTTTGGTAAACACTGAACTGAAGTAACCATTTAGGTCTTCCGCCATTAAAAACCCCTGTGATATTATATTTCCAGCACTGTATTCTAGAGGTCCAACCTTGTCTTGTACGTTTTGTTTACTCCTGACATATGCATAAAAACTCTTGCTGTCATTTTTTATGTTACATGCCAGTTTTTGCTCATAGCTTCTTTTAGATTGTCTGATTTCAGTTGTAGCTGCATTAAGTGCCTCTTTGTATTTTGCATAGTCTTCTTCCTTTCTGGTACGCCTATAAACCCTCCACATAGTTTGTTTTAGCATTATTTTTCTAATTGCCTTATTTGACAAGTGTTTCTTTCTACACCGTATTTTGTTTTTGGAAGGGAACAAATTTATCGATGATACTCTCAATTTCATATTTTAGAATATTCCAACATTCAATTGCGGTCTTATTCATCAGCATGTTATTCCAATCTAGCTTTGCTAAGTATTTTCTCATATCTTTGTAGTTACCTTTGTGGAAGTTTCTCTTGTACGTTTTCTTATTTTTACTTTCTGATTTTACATTGATGTCAAAATGTATTTGATTATGGTCACTATTACCCAATGGTTCAAATATGTTTACATTGTCCACTAATTCTTTTTGTGATGACAAAACTATATATAATACATTTTCTCCCCTGGTTGGTTCTAGTACGTGCTGAGAAAGAAAGCTATCCTGGATTAAACATAGAAATTGTTGATCCTCAATCCCTGTGCTCTCTAGAGAATTCCATTGTATGTGTCCATGGTTAAAATCTCCCATTATGATACATTCCCCTTTACTAATTTCGTTTATAGCGTTTTTTATTTTTGTGTTGTCCTCTTCGTTTATGTTTGGACTTCGGTAAACTAATCCAATAGTTAATTTTGAATTTCCTGAAACAATTTTGCACCAAACAGCTTCATCGCAATCTGCTTCCTTTTCTAGTTTTATTTCATAAGTCTGAATAGATTCTTTGCCAAGATGCACCGAAAATTGAAACTGTTTGTCTAACAGTGTTGTCGCCACTGCGATTATGTAGAAAGGACATTCGCGGCGAAACAGCTTCAATTACAAACGACAACGGAGCAAAAGGTGTTTACGGTGACCAAAATAAATTAAATCTAGTCTGCACGACTCGTTTACGAACATTATTTAGTTTTATGGTGGCTCGTTGGTCTAGGGGTATGATTTTCGCTTAGAGGTCCCGAGTTCAAATCCCGGACGAGCCAGTTTTGTTTTAAGTGCATGAATAAATTAACATGAGCAATTTATAATAAAAATAATATTTAATGCCTGCATGTCAAGTTTCGTTTTTTTTTCTTGCGACCCGCCATGACTTGTGACCCATGGCTGAGGGATGGTCAACAAAGTCAGGATGGCCGAGCTTTCTAAGGCGCTACGCAAAGGTCGCAGTCTGGTTCTCCAGGCGAGGGTTCGAATCACACTTGTGACAGCTGCTTTTGTAATGCTATATACAACATTGGATGGATTGGATGGAATTGTATTTTTTTTTCATCTCTTACAAAATTGTGGGGCGCTGTAACGTACCAGGAACGTCGAGAGAATCCTCTGGCCTCGTCCTTCCATCCAGCCATCCACCCACCCATCCAATCCATCCAGTTCATCCACCCACCCATCCAATCCATCCATCCACTACCCACCCACCCATCCAATCCATCCATCCATCCACCACCCACCCACCCACCCACCCACCCACCCATCCATCCATCCATCCATCCACTCATCCAATCTACCCATCCAATCCACCCATCTTCCACCACCCACCCACCCACCCACCCACCCACCCACCCACCCAACCAACCAACCAACCAACTACCCGCCCACCCATTCCTTCGTTACAATAAAAACAACAATTACCTTCCTATATTTAAACATAAATGTGGTTTTGAATTGGTATGAATTTTCAAAATTTTTTTAAATATGACGTACCATTTTAGCTAAGTTAAAATCTAGCATAATAATGATGCGAAACATTACTGATCAAAATTGGATATTGGAAACAATGCCGTATTTCTAATATCAATTAATATGTTGTGCGTTAATTTTCGCAGATTTTGTCGTTTGACTTTGCAACAAGTATTGAATAATCTTTATTTGACCTAACCAACAATTATAAAAGAAAACGGGCTCGTCCGGGATTTGAACCCGGGACCTCTCGCACCCTAAGCGAAAATCATACCCCTAGACCAACGAGCCACCATGCCATAATGCAATGTTCGTAAACAAGTCATTGAGACTAGTACCAACACAGACAAGCAGCTTCGACCGCAAATTGCAGAGGAAAAATAAATGGACTTTTCAACACATATGACGGGAACTGTGAATCACTTGAATCATTATATGCTTTAAGAAATGCTTAACTTCACTTAGTGGCTTGTTGGTCTACCCCTAGACCAACGAGCCACCATACCACAAAACACTGTCATGCAAACTAGATTTTATTTGTTTTAGTCACTGTAAACGCCTGCTGCTCCTTTGTCATTTGTAATTGAAGCTGTTTCGCCGCGAATGTCCTTTCTACACAAATACAGTAGCGACAACACTGTCAGACAAACAGTTTCAATTACAAATGATAGATGTATAATATATCGACTTTCCAACACATATGACGGAGACCGTGAATCACGTGAATTACGCTACGTCATGAAATGCTTGTCCTGTCTTGTCTTGTCTTGTATTGTTACTGGCCAACACTCCTATGGAGTCAAACGGTCAGGGTTGGGTATGAATGCTATTTAGTCATGTTTGCTTAACTTGACGTAATGGATCTTTGGTGTAGGAGTATGATTTTCGCTTTGGATGCGAGAGGTCCCGTGTTCAAATCCCGGAAGAGCTAGTTTTTATTATTTATTACACCTATTTGCGATTATGTTGTCATAATTTGTTAAGGGTGACGAATTAAGGGCGCCGTCTGATCTGGAAAAACGTGCGCAGGATATGTGGAAAATTTATAATGTTTGACGCCCATTATTTTTAGGTATAGGAACAAACATACCAAATACACCCAATTCACCATACCATATAGTTCGTCAACCACCACAAAAGAGAATTATACCCTTAACTAGCTCCTTGCTACTACGACGACGTCTGTCCTGGAAGAGGTAGGGCCTGATTTACCAGGGCGCATGAAGTGTTGTGGTCAAAGCCGAAAGGAAGCCACAATGCCGACTACTCTTCTTTCGACCAGGACAAATTTAAACATCACCATTTGGAATGTGCGAACAATGTACGAGGCGGGGAAAACTGCCCAAGTGGCAGCAGAAATGCGGAGATTCAACGTCGCTCTACTCGGGCTCTGCGAAACCCGATGGATCCAGTCAGGACGACTGCGACTAACAACAGGAGAGATTATACTATACTCCGGACACGAGGAAGATGATGCCCCTCACTCAGAGGGGGTTGCCCTCTTATTGGGGAAGAAGGCACAGATAGCACTTATTGGCTGGGAAGCCAGAGCACCGAGGTGCATAACAGCATCCTTTAGAACAAAGAACAAAAGGATTAAAATGAACATAGTGCAGTGCTACGCCCCAACCAACGACAAGACTGACGAAACCAAAGATGAATTCTACAACCAAATCTTTGATATCATGAGCAATTTAGGGGAAAAAAACATCAACATGATTATGGGAGATTTCAATGCAAAAATTGGATCGGACAACCAAGGATATGAAAATGTGATGGGGGTTCATGGGCTCAACAGACCAGCACGGCAGAATCAACCAGACATCCAACCAGCTAAGACATATCTCCCAATAGACTGTAATAAATACACAAGAGAAGAGATAAAAAAGGCAATCGCACATATGAAAAATGGGAAAGTAGCAGGCCCTGATGGTATCCCTGCAGAAGCACTAAAGGCTGATGTAAATACTTCAGTAGAAATGCTGTACAGTCGTTTTGAGGAGATCTGGGAAAAAGAAGAAACGGAGCGGAAACGTGGCAAATAAACAAGACCACGCTGATAAGGATCCAGACATTTGTCAACCATTGCCTGAGAAGAATTTTCCGAATACACTGGATGGACAGGGTGAGCAACAAAGACCTCTGGGATAGAACACACCAAGCCCAAATAAAGATAGAGATCCTTAAGAGGAGATGGGGATGGCTTGGGCACACCTTGAGAAAGCCAAACCCAAACATAACCAGACAGGTCCTGACGTGGAATCCCCAAGGCAAGAAAAAGAGGGGAAGACCAAAAACACCTGGCGGCGTGACCTCGAGGCAGACATCAAGCAAACAGGGAATGGCTGGCAACAACTGGAGAGGATTGCCCAAGACAGGAGGCGCTGGAGAAATGTTGCGGATGGACTATGCTCCAGGAGTTAAGGGCCTAAGTAAGTAAGTAAGTAGTGCCTTGCGCCAGCGTCCACAGTGTGAATAGGTAACAGCTGCTAAACCAATGAAAAGATCGATGTCACCACTAGTGATATTACTACCAGATAAAAGGCAGTCAATTATTACACCTTTGTCATTTGTAACTGAAGCCGTGTCTTACAATAGTGTACTGTACGTCGTAGATATATAGTGTTTGTGAAGCAGTTTCAACAACAACAGAACAAACCTTTGCGCACTGGAAATAGACCGAGATTAATTCATATTAATTCGTGTGTGCGTGTGTGAGTGTGTGCGTGTGTGCGTGTGTGAGTGTGTGCGTGTGTGCGTGCGTGCGTGCGTTGGTGCGTGCGTATCAAATGTCATTAAATCATTTCGTTTGACGCCCATTATTTGTAGGTGTAGGACCAGACATACCAAATACACCATACCATTTCTTCAGTCACCACAAGACAGAATTATAATATTGTACTGTATGCCGTAGACTGTATGCCGTAGAGTAGTGACTTACAATATTGTACTGTATGCCGTAGACTAGTGACAGTAGTGTTAGTGAAGCGCATAAATTAGATCCGACCAAGATGAAACCAGAACTGTTAAATTGATATGCTTACTATCCATGTTATAAGTGGCTCGTTGGTCTAGGGGTATGATTCTCGCTTTGGGTGCGAGAGGTCCCGGGTTCAAATCCCGGACGAGCCCATACTTTTTGTGACTGCACAATTGTTCTTTATTATATTTTATGCATTTTAGTTGCACGTTCACTAATTAACGCGTGTATATAACTATATATTAAGTTTGCATGCATGCGTGTAAGTGTCAGACTGCTTGAAATGTAAGTACATTTGAACTTGCATATGAAATCCGTAACTACCATAAATCATGTATTGAAGTGAATTAAGGGTTCCTTTGTAACTGGCATTCTCTAGATGATAGTTATGATTATTGTGTAGATGAGTGTGCCAACAGGAAATGAACATGTTTGTGTGAAATCGCTCTTCTTTATCTCGAAATGTGTTTCATCTTGTTATTTTTGTCAGATCAGTTACCGACAATGTACCATTAAGGAATTGCTCACCGAAATTTGGATCTAACTTGTATTATTCTTCATTAATTATGTGACTCTACAACCAATTGGAAACACGTTTTTGTCGTCACCGTTACCTACCATCAAGTCCAAAAAACTACCCAGCTTTTCTCATACACTGTAGAAGATACGTCCAATGTTTGAATGCCTGTGTACCCAAATTTGTGCAAATGCGACCGCAACATCTCCATAGTCAAGTGCAAATATACATTAATTTCAAGCAAAGTATGACACATACACGCATAACTACATGCACATTAGTCATACATAGTTATATGTGTAATGATATGTGCTACCAGCTGGTGGGTTGGTCGAACATCCACCATTTGCAATACTCATTCCGGACCTCTGCCATCTGAAACCCGTCTGCAATTATGTTTTCACTGTTGTTTTCCAGTTGCTAGACCTTATCTTGAACTTTCTGTTTACTCCTTACATAAGCATAGAAACTCTTGCTGTCATTTGTTATATTACCTGCCAATTTTTTTTGAAAGGTTCTTTTAGATTGTCTAATTCCAGTTGTTGCTAGGTTAAGTGCCTCTTTGTAATTTGTGTAGTCTTCTACATTTCCAGTATGTTTATATAGCCTGCACAGCATATGTTTGTGAAAAAAATTATAATAGCCTATTTTGACAGGTGTTTCTTCTTGGACCTGCCCTCAATCTCATATTTTAAACAAGTCCAGTATTATGTTGCTGTCGTGTTCTTCAGCAAGTTATTCCAATCTATATTTGCTAGATATGTTCTCATCTCTTTATATTTGCCTTTGTTGAAGTTCCTCCTCCATTGTTTTTTATATGTATTCCCTGTTTTTAATTTTATATTAAAATGGAGTTGGTTATAGTAGCTTGCTAAAGGTTTGTGTTCTTTAACATTGTCAATTAATTCGTTTTGAGAAGACACAATTAAATCTAACACATTCCCACCTCTGGTTGGTTCCAAGACATGTTGAGTAAGGAAACAATACTGTGTTAGAAGTAGAAACTGATGGTCGTCAGCTCCAGCACTCCCTAATGACTCCCATTGTATATGGCCATGGTTAAAATCACCCATTATAACATATTCCCCATTGCTCACCTCCCTTATCGCCTTTTGTAATTTTACATCTTCATCTTGTCCTATGTTAGGACTACGATAAACTACTCCTATTGTTAATGTTCAGTTCCTGGTAACTATGTTACACCAAATTGCTTCCTCACAATCTGCTTCACTTTTCAGTGTTATTTAATATGCTTGGATAGATTCTTTAATATATAAAATTACTCCACCTTCCTTTCTTTCTCGTCTATCCTTCCTAAACATTACATAGCCTGTCAGTGCTAACTCAGTATCTACTATATCTTTATTTGCCCATGATTATGTGATGTCTATTACATGAGGATCAATATCTGCTACAATAATGTCTAACTCACTTTTTTATTTATTATGCTCCTGGCATTTAAGCATACACATTTAAGCTCATTGTCTTAAATTATTGGTGAACATTTATTTTGATGTGTATTTGTAGAAGTACCCCTTTGAGTTTTCTCTGTCAGTTCCCCCCTGCACATCTAGTTTAAATAAGTCATGGTACCTGTGCCTTTGTCGACAACTCTGACAAACTCACACCCAAGAACTGCAGCACCCTTCCCTGTCATCTCTAATGACAGGGAAGGGTGCTCTCTTCCCACAGAGTTTAACCACATGTCTACGAAGCCTTCTCCCTCCTCTATACATACCTTCTGTACTTATGTGTTGATTGCCATCCTCCTACAGTTCCTATATTCCTCACCCCTGTCTCCCATTGTTGGTAATATCCCCGACAAAACAGTATGTCCAACTCGTGCCTCTTTAAGTGTCTTGATCAACCTCCTGTACTAACCAACGATGGCTGACGTTCCCTCCTTCTCTGCATTGTTCGTTCCGACATGCACGAGAACAGCACCTCCCGTGCCACCACCCATGACTTGTCCTGCCTTCTCTGCTATATCCTCGATTTTTGCCCCTAGTAGGCATACTGTTATGTTATCTCCTCTGTTTACAATTTTATCCACTTTCGTAATGATGGAATCCCCCATAAATACCCGGGCTTTCTTCTTCTTACCAACTTTCTCCCTCACATTGCCACAGCTCTCCTTGGTCTCATTACCTCTGCTCTCCTCGTTCTCACCGCCTCTGCTCTCCTCTGTCTCACCACCTCTTCTCTCTTTTTTCTCAACCTGCCCTGTCATCATCAAAATCATATGCCTTAACTAATTTACCTGCTCCTGCAGATATTTCACTGTCATACACCCCCTACACACGAAATGATAATCATCTGCCTGCACCTCTGCCCACGAATTTGTACACCCGGACTTTGTAAAGTCTACCCAGCTGTCGTAGCTAGAGAGAGCATGTCAAATTACGTTTCGTTAGAAATTAAATTTATATTTGTTTATAATCCGTTTATAATCAATTTTTACTAGGTAGTCTTCACAAAGATTGTTTTTGTGTTGTAATACACTCTTTATACTATTTTACTTATGTCTTAATTAAATGGTCAACTACTGCCTTGCAACTTACTTTCTATGTAACAGCGGACTACAACAAAACATAATATCGCTTGCGCTAACGAAATTTCAGCGACCTTCTTTAAATTACATTGAATTACTACCTAAGGCTAACCTTTAACAGTAAATGTTGCTAAAACAAAATAGTCAGGTTCTCAATCTTTAATATGTACTAAATTATCTACAATAATATTGTGTCTCGTATTATGTACCCAATCAACTGACCACAACAAACCTTAATTATCGCACGCGCTACCGAGTCTTCGGCGATCTACGATATAAACTACCCTAAATTACTCCTATAGCTAAATTTTAACAGCAACTATTGCCTGAACAAGGACTCTTGTAAGTTTATGTTGAATATACACGTAATAATAATGCCTAACCGATCAATATTCCACGCTTTAGACAAATATCCAATCTACCAAATTCAACCCCGTTTTCTCCTCAAGATTTCCCAAGATGCACCGAAAATTGAAACTGTTTGTCTAACAGTGTTGTCGCCACTGCGGTTATGTAGAAAGGACATTCGCAGCGAAACAGCTTCAATTACAAACGACAACGGAGCAAAAGGCGTTTACGGTGACCAAAATAAATTAAATCTAGTCTGCACGACTTGCTTACGAACATTGTTTAGTTCTATGGTGGCTCGTTGGTCTAGGGGTATGATTTTCGCTTAGGGTGCGAGAGGTCCCGGGTTCAAATCCCGGACGAGCCCGTTTTCTTTTAAGTGAATGAATGAATGAACGAACGTTTATTCTTTATTTCCACATGAACAATTTATAATAAAAAATATTTAATGCCTGCATGCATCGTTTTACCGTTATGTCAAGTTTCGTTTTTTTTTCTTGCGACCCGGGATGGTCAACAAAGTCAGGATGGCCGAGCTTTCTAAGGCGCTACGAAAAGGTCGCAGTCTGGTTCTCCAGGCGAGGGTTCGAATCACACTTCTGACAGCTGCTTTTGTAATGCTATATACAACATTGGATGGATTGGATGGAATTGTATTTTTTGTCATCTCTTACAAAATTGTGGGGCGCGGTAACGTACCGGGAACGTCGGGCACTCAATCGAGAGAATCCTCTGGCCTCGTCCTTCCATCCAGCCATCCACCCACCCATCCAATCCATCCAGTTCATCCACCCACCCATCCAATCCATCCATCCACCACCCACCCACCCATCCAATCCATCCATCCACCACCCACCCACCCACCCACCCACCCACCCACCCACCCATCCATCCATCCATCCATCCATCCACTCATCCAATCTACCCATCCAATCCACCCATCTTCCACCACCCACCCTCCCACCCACCCACCCACCCACCCATCCACCCACCCATCCATTCCTTCGTTACAATAAAAACAACAATTACCTTCCTATATTTAAACATAAATGTGGTTTTGAATTGGTATGAATTTTCAATTTTTTTTTTAAATATGACGTACCATTTTAGCTAAGTTAAAATCTAGCATAATAATGATGCGAAACATTACTGACCAAAATTGGATATTGGAAACAATTCCGTATTTCTAATATCAATTAATATGTTGTGCGTTAATTTTCGCAGATTTTGTCGTTTGACTTTGCAACAAGTATTGAATAATCTTTATTTGACCTAACCAACAATTATAAAAGAAAACGGGCTGGTCCGGGATTTGAACCCGGGACCTCTCGCACCCTAAGCGAAAAACATACCCCTAGACCAACGAACCACCATGCCACAATACAATGTTCGTAAACAAGTCATTGAGACTAGTACCAACACAGACAAGCAACTTCGACCGCAAATTGCAGAGGAAAAATAAATGGACTTTTCAACACATATGACGGGGACTGTGAATCACTTGAATCATTATATGCTTTAAGAAATGCTTAACTTCACTTAGTGGCTTGTTGGTCTACCCCTAGACCAACGAGCCACCATACCACTAAACACTGTTCGTAAACAAGTCATGCAAACTAGATTTTATTTGTTTTAGTCACTGTAAACGCCTGCTGCTCCTTTGTCATTTGTAACTGAAGCTGTTTCGCCGCGAATGTCCTTCCTACACAAATACAGTAGCGACAACACTGTCAGACAAACAGTTTCAATTACAAATGATAGATGTATAATATATCGACTTTCCAACACATATGACGGGGACCGTGAATCACGTGAATTACGCTACGTCATGAAATGCTTAACTTGACGTAATGGCTCGTTTGTGTAGGGGTATGATTTTCGCTTTGGATGCGAGAGGTCCCGTGTTCAATTCCCGGAATAGCTAGTTTTGATTTTACACCTATTTGCGATTATGTTGTCATAATTTGTTAAGGGTGACGAATTAAGGGCACCATCTGATCTGGAAAAAAGTGCGCAGGATATGTGGAAAATTTATAATGTTTGACGCCCATTATTTTTAGGTATAGGAACAAATGTACCAAATACACCCAATTCACCATACCATATAGTTCGTCAACCACCACAAAAGAGAATTATACCCTTAACTAGCTCCTTGCTACTACGACGACGTCTGTCCTGGAAGAGGTAGGGCCTGATTTACCAGGGCGCATGAAGTGTTGTGGTCAAAGCCGAAAGGAAGCCACAATGCCGACTACTCTTCTTTCGACCAGGACAAATTTAAACATCACCATTTGGAATGTGCGAACAATGTACGAGGCGGGGAAAACTGCCCAAGTGGCAGCAGAAATGCGGAGATTCAACGTCGCTCTACTCGGGCTCTGCGAAACCCGATGGATCCAGTCAGGACGACTGCGACTAACAACAGGAGAGATTATACTATACTCCGGACACGAGGAAGATGATGCCCCTCACTCAGAGGGGGTTGCCCTCTTATTGGGGAAGAAGGCACAGAGAGCACTTATTGGCTGGGAAGCCAGAGCACCGAGGTGCATAACAGCATCCTTTAGAACAAAGAACAAAAGGATTAAAATGAACATAGTGCAGTGCTACGCCCCAACCAACGACAAGACTGACGAAACCAAAGATGAATTCTACAACCAACTCTTTGATATCATGAGCAATTTAGAGGATAAAAACACCAACCTGATTATGGGAGATTTCAATGCAAAAATTGGATCGGACAACCAAGGATATGAAAATGTGATGGGGGTTCATGGGCTCAACAGACCAGCACGGCAGAATCAACCAGACATCCAACCAGCTAAGACATATCTCCCAATAGACTGTAATAAATACACAAGAGAAGAGATAAAAAAGGCAATCGCACATATGAAAAATGGGAAAGTAGCAGGCCCTGATGGTATCCCTGCAGAAGCACTAAAGGCTGATGTAAATACTTCAGTAGAAATGCTGTACAGTCGTTTTGAGGAGATCTGGGAAAAAGAAGAAATTCCAGCAGAATATCGAAAGAAGGTTACCTTATCAAGATTCCCAAGAAAGGAGACCTGAGCCGCTGTGATAGGTACAGAGGAATCACGTGGTTGTCAGTGCCTGGGAAGATTCTAAACAGAATAATCCTAGAGAGAATGAAAGGCAAAGTGGACCAAACTTTGCGTGAACAGCAAGCAGGCTTCAGGCAGGACAGATCGTGTACTGACCAGATTGCAACACTGAGAATCATAGTGGAACAATCCATCGAATGGAACTCATCCATATACATCAACTTTGTTGATTACGAGAAAGCCTTTGACAGTGTATACAGGGAGACACTCTGGAAAGTGCTAAGACACCCTGGGGTGCCCAAGAAACTAGTCAACATGATCAAAAACTGCTACAAAGGAATATTATGCAGAGTCATTCATGAAGGTCAACTTACAACGAACTTTGAGGTTAGGACGGGGGTGAGACAGGGATGCTTACTGTCACCATTCCTCTTCATTCTAGTCATAGACTGGGTCATGAAAACAGCAACCAAGGAGAAACGAAATGGAATCCAGTGGTCGATGCTGACCCAACTTGATGACCTGGACTTTACGGATGACTTTGCACTCCTGTCTCACAGCCATAGGCAGATGCAGGACAAAACAACAAAAGGAAAACAAAGATCCTGAGAACAAATGCTACTTGCGAAACACCAGTCATGCTTGAGGGAGAGACACTGGACGAGGTCAAAGACTTCAGATATCTAGGCAGCATAGTGGATACGCATGGAGGGACAGAGGCGGACGTAAAGAAAAGGATCAGCAAAGCAAGGGTAGCTTTCCACCTGTTGAGAAATGTGTAGAAGTCAAAGGTAATTGGCGAAACCACAAAAATACGCTTGATTAACACAAATGTAAAGTCCGTGTTGCTGTACGGAGCGGAAACGTGGCAAATAAACAAGACCAAGCTGATAAGGATCCAGACATTTGTCAACCATTGCCTGAGAAGAATTTTCCGAATACACTGGTTGGACAGGGTGAGCAACAAAGACCTCTGGGAAAGAACACACCAAGCCCAAATAAAGATAGAGATCCTTAAGAGGAGATGGGGATGGCTTGGGCACACCTTGAGAAAGCCAAACCCAAACATAACCAGACAGGTCCTGACGTGGAATCCCCAAGGCAAGAAAAAGAGGGGGAGACCAAAAACACCTGGCGGCGTGACCTCGAGGCAAACATCAAGCAAACAGGGAATGGCTGGCAACAACTGGAGAGGATTGCCCAAGACAGGAGGCGCTGGAGAAATGTTGCGGATGGACTATGCTCCAGGAGTTAAGGGCCTAAGTAAGTAAGTAAGTAGTGCCTTGCGCCAGCGTCCACAGTGTGAATAGGTAACAGCTGCTAAACCAATGAAAAGATCGATGTCACCACTAGTGATATTACTACCAGATAAAAGGCAGTCAATTATTACACCTTTGTCATTTGTAACTGAAGCCGTGTCTTACAATAGTGTACTGTACGTCGTAGATATATAGTGTTTGTGAAGCAGTTTCAACAACAGAACAAACCTTTGCGCACTGGAAATAGACCGAGATTAATTCATATTAATTCGTGTGTGCGTGTGTGCGTGTGTGAGTGTGTGCGTGTGTGCGTGTGTGCGTGTGTGCGTGCGTGCGTTGGTGCGTGCGTATCAAATGTCATTAAATCATTTCGTTTGACGCCCATTATTTGTAGGTGTAGGACCAGACATACCAAATACACCATACCATTTCTTCAGCCACCACAAGACAGAATTACACTCTTAATTAGTGCCTTGCGTCAGCGTCCACCGGGTTCCGCGTCCACCCACCACAGGGTGAATAGGCGACATCTGATAAACCAGTGACAAGATTGACCAAGTTTAAAACACGCAGCCACGTCGCCACGTCACCACGTGTCATTTTAGTGTTCCAGATAAAAGGGCGATCAGTTATTATTACTTTGTCTTTTGCAATTGACGCCATCTCTTACAATATTGTACTGTATGCCGTAGACTGTATGCCGTAGAGTAGTGACTTACAATATTGTACTGTATGCCGTAGACTAGTGACAGTAGTGTTAGTGAAGCGCATAAATTAGATCCGACCAAGATGAAACCAGAACTGTTAAATTGATATGCTTACTACTCATGGTATAAGAGGCTCGTTGGTCTAGGGGTATGATTCTCGCTTTGGGTGCGAGAGGTCCCGGGTTCAAATTCCGGACGAGCCCATACTTTTTGTGACTGCACAATTGTTCTTTATTATATTTTATGCATTTTAGTTGCACGTTCACTAATTAACGCGTGTATATAACTATATATTCAGTTTGCATGCATGCGTGTAAGTGTCAGACTGCTTGAAATGTAAGTACATTTGAACTTGCATATGAAATCCGTAACTACCATAAATCATGTATTGAAGTGAATTAAGGGTTCCTTTGTAACTGGCATTCTCTAGATGATAGTTATGATTATTGTGTAGATGAGTGTGCCAACAGGAAATGAACATGTTTGTGTGAAATCGCTCTTCTTTATCTCGAAATGTGTTTCATCTTGTTATTTTTGTCAGATCAGTTACCGACAATGTACCATTAAGGAATTGCTCACCGAAATTTGGATCTAACTTGTATTATTCTTCATTAATTATGTGACTCTACAACCAATTGGAAACACGTTTTTGTCGTCACCGTTACCTACCATCAAGTCCAAAAAACTACCCAGCTTTTCTCATACACTGTAGAAGATACGTCCAATGTTTGAATGCCTGTGTACCCAAATTTGTGCAAATGCGACCGCAACATCTCCATAGTCAAGTGCAAATATACATTAATTTCAAGCAAAGTATGACACATACACGCATAACTACATGCACATTAGTCATACATAGTTATATGTGTAATGATATGTGCTACCAGCTGGTGGGTTGGTCGAACATCCACCATTTGCAATACTCATTCCGGACCTCTGCCATATGAAACCCGTCTGCAATTATGTTTTCACTGTTGTTTTCCAGTTGCTAGACCTTATCTTGAACTTTCTGTTTACTCCTTACATAAGCATAGAAACTCTTGCTGTCATTTGTTATATTACCTGCCAATTTTTTTTAAAGGTTCTTTTAGATTGTCTAATTCCAGTTGTTGCTAGGTTAAGTGCCTCTTTGTAATTTGTGTAGTCTTCTACATTTCCAGTATGTTTATATAGCCTGCACAGCATATGTTTGTGAAAAAAATTATAATAGCCTATTTTGACAGGTGTTTCTTCTTGGACCTGCCCTCAATCTCATATTTTAAACAAGTCCAGTATTATGTTGCTGTCGTGTTCTTCAGCAAGTTATTCCAATCTATATTTGCTAGATATGTTCTCATCTCTTTATATTTGCCTTTGTTGAAGTTCCTCCTCCATTGTTTTTTATATGTATTCCCTGTTTTTACTTTTATATTAAAATGGAGTTGGTTATAGTAGCTTGCTAAAGGTTTGTGTTCTTTAACATTGTCAATTAATTCGTTTTGAGAAGACAAAATTAAATCTAACACATTCCCACCTCTGGTTGGTTCCAAGACATGTTGAGTAAGGAAACAATCCTGTGTTAGAAGTAGAAACTGATGGTCGTCACCTCCAGCACTCCCTAATGACTCCCATTGTATATGGCCATGGTTAAAATCACCCATTATAACATATTCCCCATTGCTCACCTCCCTTATCGCCTTTTGTAATTTTACATCTTCATCTTGTCCTATGTTAGGACTACGATAAACTACTCCTATTGTTAATGTTCAGTTCCTGGTAACTATGTTACACCAAATTGCTTCCTCACAATCTGCTTCACTTTTCAGTGTTATTTAATATGCTTGGATAGATTCTTTAATATATAAAATTACTCCACCTTCCTTTCTTTCTCGTCTATCCTTCCTAAACATTACATAGCCTGTCAGTGCTAACTCAGTATCTACTATATCTTTATTTGCCCATGATTATGTGATGCCTATTACATGAGGATCAATATCTGCTACAATAATGTCTAACTCACTTTTTTATTTATTATGCTCCTGGCATTTAAGCATACACATTTAAGTTCATTGTCTTAAATTATTGGTGAACATTTATTTTGATGTGTATTTGTAGAAGTACCCCTTTGAGTTTTCTCTGTCAGTTCCCCCCTGCACATCTAGTTTAAATAAGTCATGGTACCTGTGCCTTTGTCGACAACTCTGACAAACTCACACCCAAGAACTGCAGCACCCTTCCCTGTCATCTCTAATGACAGGGAAGGGTGCTCTCTTCCCACAGAGTTTAACCACATGTCTACGAAGCCTTCTCCCTCCTCTATACATACCTTCTGTACTTATGTGTTGATTGCCATCCTCCTACAGTTCCTATATTCCTCACCCCTGTCTCCCAGTGTTGGTAATATCCCCGACAAAACAATATGTCCAACTCGTGCCTCTTTAAGTGTCTTGATCAACCTCCTGTACTAACCAACGATGGCTGACGTTCCCTCCTCCTCTGCATTGTTCGTTCCCACATGCACGAGAACAGCACCTCCCGTGCCACCACCCATGACTTGTCCTGCCTTCTCTGCTATATCCTCAATTTTTGCCCCTGGTAGGCATACTGTTATGTTATCTCCTCTGTTTACAATTTTACCCACTTTCGTAATGATGGAATCCCCCATAAATACCCGGGCTTTCTTCTTCTTACCAACTCTCTCCCTCACATCGCCACAGCTCTCCTTGGTCTCATTACCTCTGCTCTCCTCGTTCTCACCGCCTCTGCTCTCCTCTGTCTCACCACCTCTTCTCTCTTTTTTCTCAACCTGCCCTGTCATCATCAAAATCATATGCCTTAACTAATTTACCTGCTCCTGCAGATATTTCACTGTCATACACCCCCTACACACGAAATGATAATCATCTGCCTGCACCTCTGCCCACGAATTTGTACACCCGGACTTTGTAAAGTCTACCCAGCTGTCGTAGCTAGAGAGAGCATGTCAAATTACGTTTCGTTAGAAATTAAATTTATATTTGTTTATAATCCGTTTATAATCAATTTCTACTAGGTAGTCTTCACAAAGATTGTTTTTGTGTTGTAATACACTCTTTATACTATTTTACTTATGTCTTAATTAAATGTTCAACTACTGCCTTGCAACTTACTTTCTATGTAACAGCGGACTACAACAAAACATAATATCGCTTGCGCTAACGAAATTTCAGCGACCTTCTTTAAATTACATTGAATTACTACCTACGGCTAACCTTTAACAGTAAATGTTGCTAAAACAAAATAGTCAGGTTCTCAATCTTTAATATGTACTAAATTATTTACAATAATATTGTGTCTCGTATTATGTACCCAATCAACTGACCACAACAAACCTTAATTATCGCTCGCGCTACCGGGTCTTCGGCGATCTACGATATAAACTACCCTAAATTACTCCTATAGCTAAATTTTAACAGCAACTATTGCCTAAACAAGGACTCTTGTAAGTCTATGTTGAATATACACGTAATAATAATGCCTAACCGATCAATATTCCACGCTTTAGACAAATATCCAATCTACCAAATTCAACCCCGTGTTCTCCTCAAGATTTCCCAAGATGCACCGAAAATTGAAACTGTTTGTCTAACAGTGTTGTCGCCACTGCGGTTATGTAGAAAGGACATTCGCAGCGAAACAGCTTCAATTACAAACGACAACGGAGCAAAAGGCGTTTACGGTGACCAAAATAAATTAAATCTAGTCTGCACGACTTGTTTACGAACATTGTTTAGTTCTATGGTGGCTCGTTGGTCTAGGGGTATGATTTTCGCTTAGGGTGCGAGAGGTCCCGGGTTCAAATCCCGGACGAGCCCGTTTTCTTTTAAGTGAATGAATGAACGAACGTTTATTCTTTATTTCCACATGAACAATTTATAATAAAATATTTAATGCCTGCATGCATCGTTTTACCGTTATGTCAAGTTTCCTTTTTTTTTCTTACGACCCGCCATGACTTGTGACCCATGGCTGAGGGATGGTCAACAAAGTGAGGATGGCCGAGCTTTCTAAGGCGCTACGAAAAGGTCGCAGTCTGGTTCTCCAGGCGAGGGTTCGAATCACACTTCTGACAGCTGCTTTTGTAATGCTATATACAACATTGGATGGATTGGATGGAATTGTATTTTTTGTCATCTCTTACAAAATTGTGGGGCGCGGTAACGTACCGGGAACGTCGGGCACTCAATCGAGAGAATCCTCTGGCCTCGTCCTTCCATCCAGCCATCCAATCCATCCAGTTCATCCACCCACCCATCCAATCCATGCATCCACCACCCACCCACCCATCCAATCCATCCATCCACTCATCCAATCCACCCATCTTCCACCACCCACCCACCCACCCGCCCACCCACCCACCCATCCATTCCTTCGTTACAATAAAAACAACAATTACCTTCCTATTGTAATGTCCCGGGTCGGTATCACGCAATACGACACTGGCATTGGACGGTTGTAAGGTGGTTTATTGGAAAATGTGCATGGCTGCCCAAGCAGCAGGCGATACAAAACCCTGCGAACATACAGACAAATATAAAGTTCCATTAGGATGACGGTCATAATATTATTATAACATCATATCACAATAATATCATATTAACCAAACTTATATTCTATACTATCAACAAAACACTACATAAATTCCACAGCCACTTAACCTATAGCTACACCTGCAAACAACTCTGTTGAATAACAGTAAACGATAGTTTTACACTAAAGTCGCAAAATCATCAACTGTTATTATTAACAAGTACTGTTGCAGTCACGTGACCTCAAATATCCTGCCGTGTATCATTCAGACAGGACTTACCAACCATCATTTTCTAATTAGGTAACAAACAAACATCATTACAAATACAATCCTAAGTCTACTCCATTGACATCAGTACAAAATTAACAGTCACAATGTTTGAGATACACACCCCCAGACAGTTGTCGAAACTATCCCGTTGCAGCTGTTCCCGTCATACACCGGTCATTCTATGCAACAGCAACTTCGGGTTTAACTGTGGCAACAGTAGAAATATGTTGACAAACCAAACTAAACTATGGTGCAATAAAACGATAATAATAAATACAAATACTGATAACACAGGCAGCCTCCATGTCTATCATACTGAATGGGTGAAATGCGTGATGCACTTGTAAGTTACCAACAAGGGTTCAACATGCATGCGCCATCTTGATATTGCTGAGATGTAAACAACAGTCGCCCATTCAAATATATTTCACTTTCCTTCAACAAAATTATTAATACCAGCTTCAACGTCACTACCGATGACATGGGTGTACTATTTTCATGTTTTACACAGCAGATATCAACCTGGATTATGTGCAACAATCACATACTGGACAGTGCCTGATAATTTACACTGAAAAGGCGAAAACGGGCGCATGTGCACATTACAAAATATATGTTTCAATCTATCGTACATCCCTTCCATCCCGAATCGATCAATGCACTGACCAATTACAAAGTTATGTACAAATACTCAACTATACATCAGGACATTAGTGGGGAGAATATTAATAAAGAAATACACAAGTTACCGGCAATTTGTTTCGCACACTGTTTCTCTGTCTCTGTCTCTCAGTCTCGATGTCCCTCTAGCGACCATCGGTTACAACAATTGCCTAAAATTAACCATGTCTCGAGCGAATACCGGACTGTAATGGTCCTAACTGTTACACACTCCCCTGCTTGAGCACTGACGTCCCGTCAGGTACACATCAAAATATGTCACCACTTTAGTCTACTGCTGTTGCCCAGGATACAGCCCTGCTAACATCTGAGTCAGCAGCAACTGTGCCTGGCTAATGTTAGCCAAGACATGTGGGTCTACCACTACAGGCGTACATGTCATCTCTACTCCATGTTGCACTACCGTTGTTGGCAAGTGATAAGGGTTGGTGTGAACCCCGGCACTAGTCCTTGCTGAATGGCGAAGTGCCACAGACTCTCCATGCATGGTGCCTTCACCATTGTCTGCATTCAGGGGCTCCCCTGCTTTGTCCAAAGCAGGTTCTCTGTGATTCACCCGAGTGTCCTCCATTGCTCTAGCTGAAGGAAGGCAGACATCAAACTCATCGACCGAGTCAGAGTCATCTCCCTGCTGTTCCCGATTAGTAGTGCCATCATGTTGAGGCATACATTCTTCGTCAGACTGGATGGCCTGTGCAATCTCCCTCATCAGTAGTAGTTCATTTCTGTGGACAGTCTTAGTTGGTCCTTCTGTTTGTAGAGGTTCGACTACATACACGTGATCTTGTAGCCTATTGACAACCTTGTACGGCTTGTCATCGTATGCGTCCTGAATCTTATTCCGGCCCTTGATTCCTCGGGTTCTCATGAATACGCGTGCACCAACCGGTACGTCGGATGGCCTGGCTCTTGAATTGTGTACTCGGGCCCGCCGAAGAGCCTCTTTTTCTGTTCTTGACCCTCCCAACCGGAATGCCTCTCTGAGTCTGTAATGGTGACTGGTTACCCAGTCATCAACACTGAAGTTTGACTCCTCTTCTCCGACATCTAGTAGATGGTCAACAGGCAGCCGTGGCTCACGACCAAAGAAGAGGTAGTACGGGGAATAACCAGTAGATGAATGTGGCGTGCAGTTGTATGCATAGACCAGTTCAGGCAGGTGTTCTGGCCACCGCTTCTTCTTGTCTCGTGGCAATGTCCGCAGCCGATCATGCAGAGTTCTGTTGAATCGCTCGCATTGTCCGTTTCCTTCTGGGTGGTAGGGAGTAGTTCGCGATTTCATCACCCCGTAGATCTTACAAAGTTCACTGATAATTGCACTCTCAAAGTTCCGGCCTTGATCACTATGCAACCGCTCCGGAACTCCATATCGCACAAACCAGTGATTCACCAGTGTTTTCGCAACCGTGTTGGCGGTTTGGTTGCGTGTCGGCACAGCTTGTGTCAACTTTGTGAAAACATCAGTCAATACAAGCACATTTTCCATACCATTGCTGGCAGGCTCAAGCAGGGTGTAGTCCATTGCAAGAACTTCCAGAGGCATCTTTGCAGTGAAACTCCCAATAGTTGGTCGCGGTTTCTTCCCTGTCTTGGCCAACATGCATCTTTTGCAAGTCTTGCAATAAGACTCCACATCTGCTACCATACAGGGCCAGAAACACCTGACACGTGCCAAGGCCAGGGTCTTTTCCGTTGCTTGGTGTCCCACTTGGTCGTGGAGAGCGTCCATCACTTGGCCTTTCAGGTTCTCAGGCAGCAACACCTGTTTCACCTGGTTACCGTTCATCAGAACTGTCCGATAAAGCACACCACTGACATTTGACAGTCTCTTTCATTCACAAAGCAGCTTACGGGTCGGCTTGTCTTCTTTCATGAGCTGTCGTGTGGTGGGCATCTTTCCTGTGTCCCAGAAAAACCAAACACGACCAATGTGTGCATCAGCTCTTTGCCACTTTGCCATGTCCTCTTTGGCAATACGTGGGAAAGTAAACATTGCTGTAGGGGTCAATCCAGCTTGTATCTGTTCCATATGAGCCCCAGTCATCGCTTCCCAAATCCGTGATTTCAGTTGTTCTGGCACGATGGTAGATTCTAGAGCCATACCAAGTGTGGAGGTCACCGTTTCCATGCTGCTTTCAAACCGCTTCAATTCTGGTCCCAGCATCAGTTGGGGTTTCCTGCTGAGTGCATCAGCATTGCCGTTGTGTTTCCCTGATCGGTAGTGGATTGTGAAGTTGAACAGAGCCAGTTCGGCAACCCACCGCATTTCGGTAGCCCCGAGCTTAACTGTGCTCTGAATGTAGCTAAGTGGATTGTTGTCCGTGAATACAGTGAACACTGCTCCAATCAGCATGTCACGAAATGTGACAGTGATTGCCCAGTATAACGCCAGTAGTTCAAGCTTCATGCTGCTGTAGTTCTGCATGTTCTTTTCACTTTCTCGAAGTCCACGACTTGCGTAGCTCAGCACTACAACTCCATTCTCCTGACGCTGTGACAGCACAGCACCTAACCCTTGCAGACTAGCGTCTGTCTCCAGTATGAACGGCTTAGTAAAGTCCGGATAACCCAGCACGGGTGCAGATACTAATCGCTGTTTCAACTCGCTGAAGGCTGTATCACAGGACTCATTCCAGCCATCAGCAAATGAAGGTCCCATGTTGTTTCTTCTCTTTGGTTTCTTCTTGTCTGTCCCTCCTAATAGAGCATGCATTGGAGCAGCTATCTTTGCGAAGCCTGGTACAAACCTCCTGTAATAGCTTGCTAAGCCCAGGAACTGCCTCAACTCGGTCTCACTCTGTGGCGTTGTCCACTCCTCCACTGTCCGGGTCTTCTCGGGGTCGGGCGCAATACCATTCTCCGCAACCACATGACCCAAGTATCGTAAACGTTGGTGGAAAAGTTGACATTTCTCTGGTTTCACTTTCAAGTTGTACTGTTCCAACCTAGTCAGTACCATGTCCAATCTTTCGGCAGTTTCCTCGAATGTCCGACCAAAGATCAGGATGTCATCCAGGTATATGAGTAGAGTCTGGAAATTCTGGTCACCAAACACCCTGTCCATCAACCGCATGAATGTAGCAGGGGCTTTGCACAATCCAAATGGCATTCTTGTATATTCATAGAGACCTCCTGTGCCAACGCGGAAGGCTGTTTTCTCCATGTCTGCAGCTGCCATTGGAATCTGATTGAACCCATGGGCCAGGTCCAAGCTTGCAAAGTACTTTGAACCCTTCATCACTTCGAGTGCCTCCTCTATTCTGGGTAGAGGATACGCATCTTTGTGTGTCCGCGCATTAAGGGAGCGATAGTCAACACACAGTCGTAAGGTTCCGTCTTTCTTCCGCACGAGAACCACAGGTGCAGCATATGGGCTTGATGACGGCTTGATGATATCACGATCCAAGCTCTTCTGAAGGTACTCCCGCACCTCACTCCAGTGTTGTGGTGGTATCTTACGGTGTGGCACTTTAATAGGCACATCACTTGTGGTGCGTATTCTGTGCTCGATCTGGTCACAGTATCCCAGGTCATCCTCATCTCGGCTGAAAATATCACAGTGCTTCGCTATCAATTTCCTGATACACTCGTGTTGCTCATCATCAACGTCACTTATGTCCATCCGAGACAACAAATTTGTGATAACCTCATCTGTGCCGGCACTGTGAGTGATCTCTGTCACACAGACCTCATGTTCACTATCGAAGCACAACCCTACCCTTGGTTCAACTGCCACATTTTCTATACAACCAATGGTCGTCCTCGGCTTTAAGAAGATGTCTCTATCACTGAAGTTGGCAATCTGCACTGGAATGTTGCCAGTGTCATCAACTTTTACACATGCACGACCAACTGCTAGCCCACGTTGTAGTGAGTGCACTTCCTTGCACTCAATCAATGCATAAAATTCCTGGTTGACAACAGCAGGCTGAGTTGATCCCTGGATAACTCTCAATGAGTGTGCTGGCACCAACTGTGGCTTCTTGCCAGCGACACGGACTCGACTACACGTGTCTGGTGTGTCCACTCTGGTCTCACTGTACAAGGCTAGCACATGTGCCCATGCATGTGCACCAGCTGCCTCCAACTTATGAAGGTAGTCACCACCATGTGTTGCCAATGAGTCCTTGATATCTCTGAAGATATTACTGCCAATAACACCTGGCACCAACCTCTTCCTCTCTACCAGTGGTGTTCCCACAGGGTCTTTGACAATGAGGAAACCCATATCTTCAAACGTATGTCCCATGAATTCCAGGGGTAGTTCAATGTATCCCACATAAGGGATTTCCAGGCCTTGCGCTGCAGATATCTTAATCAGTCGTGATACGTCCTGGATGTGTCCTTCTTGAAAGAGATGTTCGCGGAAGAATGACTCGGTAATGGTTGACACTTGGGCTCCGGTGTCCAGCAAGCAGCGAACTTCGATAGGCCCGATCTTGATGCAGGCCTCAGGACATTCTCCCACAGCTCGATGTAGGGTAGAGCCAGCACTAAACCCCGCCGTGTGGCCTACGACGACGGGCTTTACCGAAAATCCGACTTGCTTGCTCTATTGTTTCCGCCTGCTCTTGCTTGTTCTGTTGGACAGTTGCGGCGCATATGATCTGCTGACCCACACGCCCAGCAAAGTCTGGGTCCATCGTGTCGCTGTCGGCGATCTCTTCCTTGCAGGGATTGAACAGCAGCAGCCAAGTCACCAATCTGTTTATTCTGCGCTTGCATCATTGCTTCCTGTCGCTTCAGGAATTCGGCAATCCCATCCGGCATCGCAGCTGCTTCCTGGCTGACCACTCTGACCACAGCAGGCTGGTCTCCACCTGCCCAGTCCACGACTCGGTCTCGTAGCTGGAAGAAATCCAGCTGTGGTGCTTCACGGATGAGCCTGCGAACCTCCCTGGACACGCTATGGTCTGTTACTGCCGCTGCCAACCTCTCTTTCAAGGTCTGGTCTCTCCTTGACACGTACGCCGGATCTCGTTGTACAAATCGACCAGCTTCAATGAGCAGTCCACTACACTCTCTCCCCGAGCCTGTCTGCACTGGAACAACCGCTCTTGTAGAGAAGCCAGGTCACTGCCGTCTCCAAATGCTTGCAGAAGGGCCCTGAAAATTGCCTCAGGGTCGTCCCTAATGTCCCTTCCAGAAATTTATATCCTGGCCTTTCCCTTCAGGTGCTCCATGATCAGAGCGCACGCTGTTGTCTTGGGCATGCGGTTGCAGGCCAGATGATACCGCATGTCAGCCACCCACTCGGCAACCTCAGGGTCGCCAGACTTCTCTGGCCGTCCACGTAAACGCTCAAAGCGGCGAGCCTGTGAAATGATGAGCGGTTGTTGAGGCTGCTGAGCATCGACTGCAGCTGCAGAACTACTTGACTCGGATGACCCAGCTGGGATAGCGACCATTTCGTCCCGCATTCTACTCGCCTCCTGTCTTGCTAATTCAGCCTCACGCTGAGCAAGGGCAGTCTTCTCCTGCTCTGCCTTCAACAATGCATGCATTGCCTCCATCTGGGCACGTATATCATCTATTGTTGCCATAGTGATTCACAGACAACTGAACAAAACCTCTATCACTTGGGGGGGGACCAATGCATATATATACAAACACACCACAAAGTTAAGATATATACAGCTTACACATAGTAATTCATGAAATGTGACTGTTCAATTGCAGTCTATGCGATCAGTCGCAAAACATCACTGTTCACACACAGTCTATGCGAGCCTTTCACGATAGTCAGCAACAGTCAGTGAATTTTCCGCGATCATCAGTAACTGTCAGCGAATATTCCGCGATCATCAGTAACTGTCAGCGAATGTTCAGCTCCAATCCCTGTCCTGGGGGGTTACAGCCAGCAACACCTCACACAAACCAGACCCTGCTCGCAGCGCCAAGATGTAATGTCCCGCGTCGGTATCACGCAATACGACACTGGCATTGGACGGTTGTAAGGTGGTTTATTGGAAAATGTGCATGGCTGCCCAAGCAGCAGGCGATACAAAACCCTGCGAACATACAGACAAATATAAAGTTCCATTAGGATGACGGTCATAATATTATTATAACATCATATCACAATAATATCATATTAACCAAACTTATATTCTATACTATCAACAAAACACTACATAAATTCCATAGCCACTTAACCTATAGCTACACCTGCAAACAACTCTGTTGAATAACAGTAAACGATAGTTTCACACTAAAGTCGCAAAATCATCAACTGTTATTATTAACAAGTACTGTTGCAGTCACGTGACCTCAAATATCCTGCCGTGTATCATTCAGGCAGGACTTACCAGCCATCATTTTCTAATTAGGTAACAAACAAACATCATTACAAATACAATCCTAAGTCTACTCCATTGACATCAGTACAAAATTAACAGTCACAATGTTTGAGATACACACCCCCAGACAGTTGTCGAAACTATCCCGTTGCAGCTGTTCCCGTCATACACCGGTCATTCTATGCAACAGCAACTTCGGGTTTAACTGTGGCAACAGTAGAAATATGTTGACAAACCAAACTAAACTATGGTGCAATAAAACGATAATAATAAATACAAATACTGATAACACAGGCAGCCTCCATGTCTATCATACTGAATGGGTGAAATGCGTGATGCACTTGTAAGTTACCAACAAGGGTTCAACATGCATGCGCCATCTTGATATTGCTGAGATGTAAACAACAGTCGCCCATTCAAATATATTTCACTTTCCTTCAACAAAATTATTAATACCAGCTTCAACGTCACTACCGATGACATGGGTGTACTATTTTCATGTTTTACACAGCAGATATAAACCTGGATTATGTGCAACAATCACATACTGGACAGTGCCTGATAATCTACACTGAAAAGGCGAAAACGGGCGCATGTGCACATTACAAAATATATGTTTCAATCTATCGTACATCCCTTCCATCCCGAATCGATCAATGCACTGACCAATTACAAAGTTATGTACAAATACTCAACTATACATCAGGACATTAGTGGGGAGAATATTAATAAAGAAATACACAATTTACCGGCAATTTGTTTCGCACACTGTTTCTCTGTCTCCGTTTCTCTCTCTCAGTCTCGATGTCCCTCTAGCGACCATCGGTTACAACAATTGCCTAAAATTAACCATGTCTCGAGCGAATACCGGACTGTAATGGTCCTAACTGTTACACTATATTTAAACATAAATGTGGTTTTGAATTGGTATGAATTTTCAATTTTTTTTTAAATATGACGTACCATTTTAGCTAAGTTAAAATCTAGCATAATAATGATGCGAAACATTACTGACCAAAATTGGATATTGGAAACAATTCCGTATTTCTAATATCAATTAATATGTTGTGCGTTAATTTTCGCAGATTTTGTCGTTTGACTTTGCAACAAGTATTGAATAATCTTTATTTGACCTAACCAACAATTATAAAAGAAAACGGGCTCGTCCGGAATTTGAACCCGGGACGTCTCGCACCCTAAGCGAAAATCATACCCCTAGACCAACGAGCCACCATGCCATAACATAATCTTCGTAAACAAGTCATTGAGACTAGTACCAACACAGACAAGCAGCTTCGACCGCAAATTGCAGAGGAAAAATAAATGGATTTTTCAACACATATGACGGGAATTGTGAATCAATTGAATCATTATATGCTTTAAGAAATGCTTAACTTCACTTAGTGGCTTGTTGGTCTACCCCTAGACCAACGAGCCACCATACCACTAAACACTTTTCTTAAACAAGTCATGCAAACTAGATTTTATTTGTTTTAGTCACTGTAAACGCCTGCTGCTCCTTTGTCATTTGTAACTGAAGCTGTTTCGCCGCGAATGTCCTTCCTACACAAATACAGTAGCGACAACACTGTCAGACAAACAGTTTTAATTACAAATGATAGATGTATAATATATCGACTTTCCAACACATATGACGGGGGACCGTGAATCACGTGAATTACGCTACGTCATGAAATGCTTAACTTAACGTAATGGATCGTTGGTGTAGGGGTATGATTTTCGCTTTGGATGCGAGAGGTCCCGTGTTCAAATCCCGGAAGAGGTAGTTTTGATTTTACACCTATTTGCGATTATGTTGTCATAATTTGTTAAGGGTGACGAATTAAGGGCACCATCTGATCTGGAAAAAAGTGCGCAGGATATGTGGAAAATTTATAATGTTTGACGCCCATTATTTGGACGACTGCGACTAACAACAGGAGAGATTATACTATACTCCGGACACGAGGAAGATGATGCCCCTCACTCCTGTCTCACAGCCATAGGCAGATGCAGGACAAAACAACAGAACTTGCATTGATTTCAGAGCGGGTTGGGTTGAAAATCAACAAAAGGAAAACAAAGATCCTGAGAACAAATGCTACTTGCGAAACACCAATCATGCTTGAGGGAGAGACACTGGACGAGGTCAAATACTTCAGATATCTAGGCAGCATAGTGGATACGCATGGAGGGACAGAGGCGGACGTAAAGAAAAGGATCAGCAAAGCAAGGGTAGCTTTCCACCTGTTGAGAAATGTGTAGAAGTCAAAGGTAATTGGCGAAACCACAAAAATACGCTTGATTAACACAAATGTAAAGTCCGTGTTGCTGTACGGAGCGGAAACGTGGCAAATAAACAAGACCACGCTGATAAGGATCCAGACATTTGTCAACCATTGCCTGAGAAGAATTTTCCGAATACACTGGATGGACAGGGTGAGCAACAAAGACCTCTGGGATAGAACACACCAAGCCCATATAAAGATAGAGATCCTTAAGAGGAGATGGGGATGGCTTGGGCACACCTTGAGAAAGCCAAACCCAAACATAACCAGACAGGTCCTGACATGGAATCCCCAAGGCAAGAAAAACAGGGGGAGACCAAAAACACCTGGCGGCGTGACCTCGAGGCAGACATCAAGCAAACAGGGAATGGCTGGCAACAACTGGAGAGGATTGCCCAAGACAGGAGGCGCTGGAGAAATGTTGCGGATGGACTATGCTCCAGGAGTTAAGGGCCTAAGTAAGTAAGTAAGTAAGTAGTGCCTTGCGCCAGCGTCCACAGTGTGAATAGGCAACAGCTGCTAAACCAATGAAAAGGTCGATGTCACCACTAGCGTTGGTGCGTGCGTGCGTATCAAATTTCATTCAATCATTTCGTTTGACGCCCATTATTTGTAGGTGTAGGACCAGACATACCAAATACACCATACCATTTCTTCAGCCACCACAAGACAGAATTACACTCTTAATTAGTGCCTTGCGTCAGCGTCCACCGGGTTCCGCGTCCACCCACCACAGAGTGAATAGGCGACAGCTGCTAAACCAGTGACAAGATTGACCAAATTTAAAACACGCAGCCACGTCGCCACGTCAGTGTTCCAGATAAAAGGGCGATCAGTTATTATTACTTTGTCTTTTGCAATTGACGCCATCTCTTACAATATTGTACTGTATGCCGTAGACTGTATGCCGTAGAGTAGTGACTTACAATATTGTACTGTATGCCGTAGACTAGTGACAACAGTGTTAGTGAAGCGCATAAATTAGATCCGACCAAGATGAAACCAGAACTGTTAAATTGATATGCTTACTACTCATGGTATAAGTGGCTCGTTGGTCTAGGGGTATGATTCTCGCTTTGGGTGCGAGAGGTCCCGGGTTCAAATCCCGGACGAGCCCATACTTTTTGTGACTGCACAATTGTTCTTTATTATATTTTATGCATTTTAGTTGCACGTTCACTAATTAACGCGTGTATATAACTATATATTCAGTTTGCATGCATGCGTGTAAGTGTCAGACTGCTTGAAATGTAAGTAAATTTGAACTTGCATATGAAATCCGTAACTACCATAAATCATGTATTGAAGTGAATTAAAGGTTCCTTTGTAACTGGCATTCTCTAGATGATAGTTATGATTATTGTGCATATGAGTGTGCCAACAGGAAATGAACATGTTTGTGTGAAATCGCTCTTCTTTATCTCGAAATGTGTTTCATCTTGTTATTTTTGTCAGATCAGTTACCGACAATGTACCATTAAGGAATTGCTCACCGAAATTTGGATCTAACTTGTATTATTCTTCATTAAGTATGTGACTCTACAAAAAATTGGAAACACGTTTTTGTCGTCACCTTTACCTACCATCAAGTCCAAAAAACTACCCAGCTTTTCTCATACACTGTAGAAGATACGTCCAATGTTTGAATGCCTGTGTACCCAAATTTGTGCAAATGCGACCGCAACATCTCCATATTCAAGTGCAAATATACATTAATTTCAAGCAAAGTATGACACATACACGCATAACTACATGCACATTAATCATATATAGTTATATGTGTAATGATATGTGCTGCCAGCTGGTGGGTTGGTCGAACATCCACCATTTGCAATACGGGCACGATGTAAGTTAGTTACATTAAGACATGTGCGATCGTCTTATGAGCATCGATGCATGTTATTAAAATGGTGGCAGCCATAAAAATTTAGCTACCAACAACATGCAGACCATGTGACTGTTTCGTACAACACTGTACTAGTTATTGTTGTTGTTGTTGTTGTTGAAACGTTTAAATGCCGTTGCCATACCTAATTCGTAAATGAACACTTGGCTGCAAACTCGTCTTGAGGTACATCGGCAGGCATATCGCACACAATGCGTGGTCTTCGACGGTTAACACAAAGAAACACTACTACACGGCTAAGATCGTCAATTGCAAAAATGATCAAAAACAACTATATAACATCACAAGAAACCTCACGGTTAACAATGACGTAACGACAATGCCAAAATATGTGTACCCGGTGGACATGGTGCAACGTTTCGTTAATCGCTTTATTGAGAAAGTATCGAACATCAGAAAATACATTGTCGACTGCGGTGAGGATCGTCCGTACCCTACGATGGCCGCTACGAACAACGACGCGGTATTCGGTGGTGTCCCACTAGTCTGCTTTGAGACAGTCACAGAATCGGACGTCGAACGATTAGTTGCATCCACTCCGGTTAAATCGTGCGAATTAGATCCAATACCAACGTGAATGCTAAAGCAATGTTTACATGAGTTAGTGCCACCAATTAACGCTATAATGAACGCGTCTCTCACCACATCAAATGTACCTGCTGACTTCAAGCATGCAATTGTTAAACCACTTTTGAAAAAAATCTACGCTGGATAAAGACATCTTACAGAACTACCGCCCTGTGTCGAACTTGCCATTTGTGTTGAAATTGGTTGAAAAAGTGGTTGCAAAACAAATTAGCACACGCGTTGATGAAAATGCTTTGCCCGACCCTTTTTAATAATTCTACAGAAACAGCGCTACTCCGTGTCAAAAATTACATCGCTGTGGCACTGGACAGAAAATGTACAACAATCGTCATGATGCTTGATTTGTTGTGCGCATTTGATACAGTCGATCACGAGTTGTTGATAACTCGACTTGATCACTCATTCGGCATCACCGACAAGGCGCTTGTGTGGCTGCAATCGTACATCAGTGAACGGTATCAGAAAGTGGCAGTGTGAAGCGTCGAGTCGGTTGATTTAATCTTGATGTTTGGCGTCCAACAAGGGTCGGTGTTAGGCCCTACATTGTACTGCATGTACACCAAACCTAGACACGGTATGCAGTAACATTGTTATGCTGACAACAAACAAATCTACCTCACAGTTGAACGAGATGAATCCATTGTGGCGGCACCGACGAAGGTGGTGTATAGCGGAAGTGGTTGCTTAGTTGACCAAAAAACTTGCTAAAACTTAACAGAGAGAAATCAGAGGCAATCGTCTCCTGCCCAGTGAAGCAACGTGACAGTCTGTCTGCCGACGTGTACATTACAGTAGCTGGTCATCAACGTGACAGTCTGTCTGCCGACGTGTACATTACAGTAGCTGGTCATCAACGTGACAGTCTGTCTGCCGACGTGTACATTACAGTAGCTGGTCATCAACGTGACAGTCTGTCTGCCGACGTATACATTACAGTAGCTGGTCATCAACGTGACAGTCTGTCTGCCGACGTGTACATTACAGTAGCTGGTCATCAACGTGACAGTCTGTCTGCCGACGTGTACATTACAGTAGCCGGTCATCAACGTGACAGTCTGCCTGCCGACGTATACATTACAGTAGCCGGTCATCAACGTGACAGTCTGCCTGCCGACGTATACATTACAGTAGCCGGTCATCAACGTGACAGTCCGCCTGCCGACGTATACATTACAATAGCCGGTCTTCGAATTCAACCTTCATCGTGTGTGCGCAATTTGGGTGTGCAATTTGATAGCAACCTAAAAATGGAACTCCATATTGCCAACACTGTGAAAAAGTTGTTACTACATATCAGATTAGAAATATTGGGCGAATTCTGCCACATCTCACCGAAGAATCATGCAAGACACTTGTTCACGCACTAGTGACATCACGTTTAGATTATGGGAGTGCACTTCTTTATGGTCTTCCACAGATGGCGCTGCAACGTTTACAAAAGGTACAGAACTGCGCTGCTCGCCTCATTACCCGTACAAGGAAATACGATCTGCTTCGCTGTCAGCGCTTTTATTTGTACCGGCTTCACTGACTGTCACACATGGTTATCGCCGTTTCGCTGTTTGCTCAGCCGTTCTATGGAACAATTTAACACCTTCTCTCAGGACAGCAAAATCACTACAAGTGTTTAAAGTACATTTGAAAACTCACATTTTTAAACACTGATGAATATGTCAGCCTCCACGAAAAAATACATTACACCAGAATTTCGCACTTTTAGAACAGATTCCAAATTATTGTAATTGCAAATTGTTAGATTTTAGGCACTTTTATAGGTACAAAGGCTAAAAACAATGCCAATGCATTTAATTTCACTTTAAGTTGATGTGTGTTGCCACGAGATGAGCTGGTGGAATGTGCTCGTTAGAAACGACAATCTTTGCGTGAGCTCATACAAAACACCCCTACTATTTTTCTGTGAACACCAGAATGGCCGAATTCGACACCGGAGAATGTTCAGCAAAATGTCAGGATGTTTACCTGAATAGTTGGAAGTCGAAAAAGCCAACTCTTCTGACGTTGGATATTCTGACTTTGTCGGTCCGGCCACTCCCCAGCAGTACGGCGACTCCCCAGCAGTTCGGCGACTCCCCAGCAGTTCGGCGACTCCCCAGCAGTACGGCGACTCCCCAGCAGTTCGGCGACTCCCCAGCAGTACGGCGACTCCCCAGCAGTACGGCGACTCGCCACCAGTCCGGCGACTCCCCAGCAGTACGGCGACTCCCCAGCAGTACGGCGACTCCCCAGCAGTCCGGCGACTCCGCAGGCGAACTACTACTAAATCCTGGCGACTAACTACTGAACAAACGTATAAAATTTTGCCACACCCTAGCGGATACATTTTGCAACAACATCAGCGCGCCCATAGGTTTTGTTCACGCCACCTCGAACATTTTTATTTCTATATTTTTCATGACAAAATATGATGTAACCTGAAAAATAACCGTCAGAATTTAATTTTTTTTCAGTGGTGCAAAGCTAACACATATAGCTACATTTTCTTCGTTGGGTTGCATAGGGTTGTAGCATTGGATAATTGTCAAATGCCAGTCGCAGCTTTCAAAGTTTTAACAAATTTACTATTTTGTCTTTGCAAATTGTGATCAAATGTCAACATTTTATTAATATACCCTATTTCTATGTATACAGGCATGTGGAGAAATTACTACTCTTCAAAATAAACACAACTTGTAATTGTCAATATTGAATAGTTTGTTTTGTACAGATTTCTGAGCAGAAGGAGGTAAAATCGCTCGAAATTTGCTAGAAATCCTGGGAACAGGGGAACGTGTTTTAATAAAAAATGCTGGGGCCTAATGGGTTAAGTTGTTTTTGAGTGACATATTTACAATTATATAGAGCGACGAAAATACGACACAGTGCAATATAGTTACCGGTACAAGCCAGTCTGGGAGTCTCAATTTATACTGCTCAGCTCATTAAATGTAAACAAATCACGGGGTCGTTGCGTGCATTTTCGTCCAATATTTTCAGGATGTAGTAATTCTAAGCGAATTTGACTCCGTTCTCCGTTGTTTTGTCAAAGCTGAAAGACGCGTGGACAGAGAACTACTCAATGTTGTTAACAGTTACCTTCGTACGAGTATTGTCTATTGAATGACTCTCTGCAGTTATGGTCGTGAGGCCTCGGCAGCTATCCAGCACTGGAGCGCTTCTATTGTGTTCTTGTCGACCACTTTCTCAGGTAAAATTGCACCCTTGGTGTCATTTTGTCGAAACAAAACTGACGTTGATGATGTAGGCATCTGGCACAGCAGTGTCAGCTCCCGGCGGTAATAAGGTATCATCGGGTGACGGGGAGTAAAGTCATTCGACACGGACTCGAAGAAGTCACATGTGTTGTTGGCAAGAATACCGAGGTTGCCAGAGCTTGTTAGCAAGGCTTTGTATACTGTCACACTTTACTTTAACACCCACAAGATCTTTCACATTGTTCCACCGTCGTTTTGTGTGTTCATTTTCAAGAGACTGGATGTTCCGTTGGTAGTATTTTCGTTGCAGTGTTTTTCTCTCACAATTAACCTTGTTTCTATACAGTTTGTACAGTAGTTGGTTTCCAGAAAGAAGCGCTTTCTGACGGCGGCGAATAAGATAGCGGAACTTTTCGCTATCCAGGGTCTGTCTCTAGAACATCGTCTGATTTCGCGTTCTGGAAGATGCATATCAAGTATCGACCCGATGCTGGAATTGAAGACGTTCAGTTTTTGTTCGCAGGTTGGCAGGTGGAATAGCGTTTCCCGTGAGGTGAGGCTAAGCGCTGCCGCAAAAAAGGCTCGGTCGAGGGGTTTGTGACTGCGCGAGGATGTCTTTGTAACCACAGGTTCGGTATATTTGGTAGACGTCGAAGGAGTACATACTACCACCTTGTGGTCTGACAGGCCAATCGGCGCACTGATAACAGGGCGAACATATAAGTCAGGAATGATTGTGTAAATGTTGTCTAGTATCGCACTTCCTCGTGTTGGTTGGTCGACGATTTGTTTCAGATTGTGATTTTGTTTTAAATGAGAATCCTTCATCTTGTTGAACTCGCTCATTAAGATTGCACCTGTATAGGGATGGTGCTGGCGTATATAATCCAGGGATTGGTCGATATGGTTAAGCAATGTCCAATCATCTGATGCAGGATGATACAATGCACATGTAAAGGGATGAAACAATGTATACAGGGGATGATACATTGTACACAGGGAATGATACATTGTACACAGGGGATGATACAATTTACAAATTATTATTTGCGGATGATCCCGAGGCATCTTTGGAGAGCGTATCGTTAGCCACGGTGTTTCCAGATCAGGTTGGTTTAGTTCGGTCCATTGTTTAGTAGGGATTGTGTTTCAGATGTAGGAAGCAATTCCTCAGTGTTGTCGGCCATCTTGTCTCTCCCTCCGGTAGACGTTGAACCCGGATAACGTGAGCGAGCCGTCCGGTATGTTTCTGGTGCACCACGTCTCGGTTATAACGAGAACATCCGCACTTCATCTGTCAGCCAACTATACTCTTTTAACTATTATTTCTAATGTAACTGCATCGCTAACACTACTGTTATTAATATGTAAAGTAGCAAACATACCAGTCAACGGATTTAAATGCACGTAAATGCAATTTAGACTATTCAAGTGCAAATGTATATAACTGCATTATAATGTAAATGTTTATGTCTATACGAATGCAAATTCAGAAGTTTATGTATTTGAATTTTTTATGTGTAATTTTAAAATGGTTTATATGTGAACATAGAACGAGTAGACACGAGTGTGAGCAATAATTACCGTGCTAAACTATGTTGGTTGTACTGTTTAGGACCGAGCTATAAATAAAATAGAGGAGTTGATCATTGGACCCTGATCTAAACAGAGAATAACTTTAACAGGCATTTACTGTTTATGATTACTAAATTTTGTCACTGTTATGCATGTATGTAAAAGTGTTGGTCATTGCCTACACGTCGCCTGCTTCAAGAATTTCCTGGCTGCCATACATGAACACCAAAGCACCCATCTTTTCTTATGCACTGCAGAATATAATTATGTCCAATGTTTAAATGCTTGTGTACCAAAATTTGAGCAAATGCTTACGCAACATCTTCATATCCAAGTTCAAATGTACACTAATTTAAAGCAAAGTATGACACATTCACGGATACCTACAGGCACATTAGTGATATTTAACAAGATTTAACAAGATTGCCATCTCGAACAACAAGTTCCAGATGGCAAGTGGACAAGGAAGCCATTGGCTTATCGAGAGTCCAACAATTTTCTCATCTATGTGTAGCCCGCCCTTATCAGATATCTGTCAATTCTATTTTTAAACATATTCACACTACTAGCATTAACACAATCGTTTGGCAGTTTGTTCCATTCATTTATCACCCTCTGTGAGAATGAGTACTTTCTCATGTCCAACCTACACTGCTCCTTAACTAATGCTGCTTTGTGTCCTCTGGTTCTACTGCCTTCTTTAAGTTTGAAGAACATATTCCTATCAACATCCTCATAACCGTTCACTATTTTAAACACTTCTATTTGGTCTCCTCTTTGTCTCCTGGTCTCTAGTGTTGTCAAACCACATTGTAATAAGCGACTTTCGTAACTAAGGTCTCTTAATTCTGGAATCATCTTAGTTGCTCTTCGTTGTATTCTTTCTAACTTATCTATGTCTTTTTTACGATATGGCCTCCATGCTTGAATACAATATTCCAAATGTGGTCTAACTATTGCTTTGTACAGGGGTACAATTAGATGTTTCTCCTTATACGTGATAGTTCTCCTAATTAGGCCTAGAATTTGATTTCCTTTCGAAGCAGCAATCCCACATTGCTCTGAAACTTTAATGTCAGCATTAAATGTTACTCCTAAATCCTTTTCTTGTGTGGTTCTACCTAGTACAGCATCCCCCATTTTATATTCCTCGTCCATATTTCCATGTCCTATGTGTATACATTTACACTTCCCAAAATTGAATAACATTTGCCATTTTTCTGACCATTTAACAATTTTTTCTAGATCATCCTGTAAACTTTGTTTATCTGTATCATTAGTAACCCTTCTGAATACTTTTGTGTCATCTGCAAATTTGAGTACTTTGCTAGATATGTCATCCTCCAAATCATTTATATATATTAAAAACAGTATAGGGCCTAACACTGATCCCTGTGGTACCCCACTCAAAACAGATTTCCAGTTTGAAATCTTACCATCTACTATTACTCTCTGTTTTCTGTGTGTAAGCCACTTTTCTATCCAGTTGATTACATCATTGCCTATACCATGGGCTTTTAGTTTAAGTAACAATCTTTGATGTGGCACATTATCGAAAGCTTTCTGAAAATCTAAGTAGACAACATCCACTGGTGACCCGTGATCTACCCACTTTGTAATTTCTTCTAAAAACATAAGAGATTGGTTAGACATGACCTTGCTTTTAGGAATCCATGTTGAGATGTATTTATTAATTTATGTTTTATGAGGAATTCCACCATGTGGTCTCTAATTAATGTTTCAAGTAATTAACATACAACTGATGTTAAGCTCACTGGTCTGTAATTTTCTGGCTTCTTCCTCGATCCCTTTTTAAACAACGGCGTAATGTTTGCTTCTTTCCATTCTGAAGGAACTATTCCTTCTTCTAGTGACAAGTTAAATAAGTTTGCAAATGGTGTACTAATTTGATCAACAATTTCCTTTAGCAGTTTTGGTGGTATCCCATCAACTCCAGGTGATTTATTATCTTTCATCTTCTTAATTTTCTTTGCTATCATTTCAGGAGTTACAAATAACTGCCCTAAATATTCTGATGTATTGCCCTCAAATTTATTCAGTGGAACTGGAAGTGAGCTGATATCTTCTATGGTAAAAACTGAGCTGAAATACTTATTCAGGACCTCTGCCATTTGGAACCCATCTGAAATTATGTTTTCACTGTTGCTTTCCAGTGGTCCGACCTTATCTCGAACTTTCTGTTTACTCCTTACATAAGCATAGAAACTCTTGCTGTCATTTTTTATATTACCTGCCAATTTTTTTTCAAAGGTTCTTTTAGATTTTCTAATTTCAGTAGTAGCTAGGTTAAGTGCCTCTTTGTAGTTGGTGTAGTCTTCTACATTTCCAGTGTGTTTATAGACCTTCCACAGCATCTGTTTGTGAGCAATTTTTCTAATAGCTTCTTTTGACAGGTGTTTTTTCCTGGATCTTTTCCCTTGTTTTCTTAATGGAATAAATTTCTCAATAATGCCCTCAATCTCATATTTTAAACAAGTCCAGCATTCTGTTGCTGTCTTTTTCTTCAGCAAATTATTCCAATCTATATTTGCTAGATATGTTCTCATCACTTTATATCTGCCTTTGTTGAAGTTCCTCTTCCATTGTTTTTTATATGTATTCCCTGTTTTTACTTTTATATTAAAATGGATTTGGTTATGGTCACTTGAACCCAAAGGTTCGTGTACTTTAACATTGTCAACTAATTCATTTTGAGAAGACAAAATTAAATCTAACACATTCCCACCTCTGGTTGGTTCCAAGACATGTTGAGTAAGGAAACAATCCTGTGTTAGAAGTAGAAACTGATGGTCGTCACCTCCAGCACTCTTTAATGATTCCCATTGAATATGGCCATGGTTAAAATCACCCATTATAACACATTCTCCCTTGCTCACCTCCCTTATCGCCTTTTGTAATTTTACATCTTCCTCTTGTCCTATGTTAGGACTACGATAAACTACTCCTATTGTTAATGTTGAGTTCCTGGTAACTATGTTACACCAAATTGCTTCCACACTATCTGCTTCACTTTTCAGTGTAATTTCATATGCTTGGATAGATTCTTTAATATACAAAATTACTCCACCTCCCCTTCTTTCTCGTCTATCCTTCCTAAACATTACATAGCCTGTCAGTGCTAACTCAGCATCTACTATATCTTCATTTGCCCATGATTCTGTGATGCCTATTACATGAGGATCAATATCTGCTACCATAATGTCTAACTCACTTTTTTTTATTTACTATGCTCCTGGCATTTAAGCATACACATTTAAGTTCATTGTCTGTAATTATTGGTGAACATTTCTTTGGATGTGTATTTGTAGTAGTACTGCTTTGAGTTTTCTCTGTCAGTTCCCCCTGCGCATCTAGTTTAAATAATCTATGGTACCTGTGCCCTCGTCGACAACTCTGACAAACTCACACGCAAGAACTGCAGCGCCCTTCCCTGTCAGATGAAGTCCATCTCTCATGAAAAAGTCACCTCTTCCCACAAAGTTTAACCACATGTCTACGAAGCCTACTCCCTCCTCCATACATACCTTCTGTACCTGTGTGTTGATCGCCATCCTTCTACAGTTCCTATATTCCTCACCCCTGCCTCCCATTGTTGGTAATATCCCCGACAATACGATCTGCCCAACTCGTGCCTCTTTAAGTGTCTTGATCAACCTCCTGTACTTACCAATGATGGCTGACGTTCCCTCCTTATCTGCATTGTTCGTTCCCACATGCACGAGAACAGCACCTCCCGTGCCACCACCCATGACCTGTCCTGCCTTCTCTGCTATATCCTCTACTTTTGCCCCTCGTAGGCATACTGTTATGTCATCTCCTCTATTAACAATTTTATCCACTTTCCTAATGATGGAATCCCCCATAAATACCCGGGCTTTCCTCGCTTTCCCTTGTGATACTACATCGGCAAAGCTCCTTTCCTGTTGCACACTACTAGTATGCCCCCTTTCTCTCCTATCATCAACCTTTACCGTCTTACCACCTGGCAATCCCTCTCCACTCACCCGCTTACCTCTCTTTTGTTGCATTCTTTGCCTTCTGTCATCTTTCTTCTTCTTACCAGCTTTCTCCCTCACATTGCCACTGCTCTCCTTGTTCTCCTCGGTCATACCACCTCTGCTCTCCTCGGTCTCACCACCTCTGCTCTCCTCGGTCTCACCACCTCTGCTCTCCTCGGTCTCACCACCTCTGCTCTCATCATTCTCACCACCTCTGTTCACTTCTGTCTCACCCTGCTCTGTCATCATCAAAATCATACGCCTTAGCTCAATCACCTGCTCCTGCAGATATTTCACTGCAGTACACCCCCTACACACGAAATGGAAATCATCCGCCTGCACCTCCGCCCACGAATTTACACACCCGGACTTTGCAAAGTCTATCCAGCTGTCGCAGCTAGAACATATCAAATTACGTTTTGCCTTTACTTGGCGTTTGCACGGCGCCATGTTAGAAATTAAATTTGTATTTGTTTATAATCCGTTTATAATCAATTTATACTAGGTAGTCTTCACAAAGACTGTTTTTGTGTTGTAATACACACTTTATAGTATGTTACTTATGTCTTAATAAAATTTACAGCTACTGCCTTGCAACTTACTTTCTATGTAACAGCTGACTAACAAAACGTAATATCGCTCGCGCTAACGAAATTTCAGTGATCTTATTTAAATAACACTGAATTACTACCTACGGCTAACTTTTAACAATAAATGTTGCTAAAACAAAATATTCAGGTTTTCAATATTTAATATGTACTAAATTATTTACAATAATATTATGTCTCGTATTATG
>BSQZ01000005.1:14137500-14257500 GCA_033239005.1 Lamellibrachia satsuma | reverse complement strand
GTGGGTGGGTGGGTGGGTGGGTGGGTGGGTGGGTTGGTGGATGGATGGATGGATGGATGGAAGGATGGATGGATGGATGGATGGATGGATGGATGGATGGATGGATGGATTGACGAGGCCAGAGGATTATCTCGGTTGAGAGCCCGACGTTCCCGGGACGTTGCTGCTCCCACGATGTTGTAAGAGATGACAAAACATACAACTCCTCTGATCAAAACATGTTGTATATAGCGTTACAGAAAAAGAGCTGTCAGAAGTGGCATTCGAACCCTCGCGTGGAGAACCAGACTGCGACCTGAATGCAGTGCCTTCTCGGCCGTCACATCGTTGACCGTCGCTCAGCCAGCCGAACACTCATTCACCGTTCATTAGATGGGTCAAAAAAGACAAGGCGGGCCGCAAGACAAAAAACGAAAGTATGCATAACGGAAAGCAATGCATGCAGGCATTAAATATTTTTTTATGAAATAAAGGACATTCGTTCATTCATTCATTCACTTATAACAAGTGATTACTATAAAAACAACAATAAACTTCCTATGTTTAAACATGAATATGGAACTAATCAATATCTAACACAGTAATTATGAGAAACATTAATTATTACAATGGGATATTGGAAACAATTCCATACTTCTGATATCAAGTAATTTATTGAGTGTTCAATAGATACAGTTGTGCTTTAATTTTTTGCAGATTTTGTCGTTTGACTTTGCAACAAGTATTCCAATAAACTTTATTTGATTGACCTAACCAACAATTATAAAACAATGCGGGCTCGTCCGGGATTTGAACCCGGGACATCTTGTACCTAAGCGAAAATCACACCCCTAGACCAACGAGCCACGGTATCACAAAACAATGTTCGTAAACAAGTCATGCAGACTAGAATTTATTTGTTTTAATCACTGTAAACGCTTGCTGCTCCATTGTCATTTGCAATTGAAGCTGTTTCGCCGCAATAGCAAATAATATTAACTATGACGTAACATTACCTAATTAAAACCTAACATACTAATTGATATGAGAAACATTAATTATCACAACAATTCTATACTTCTGATATCAAGTCAGAATAGATTTTATTTATTTTGGGCACCGTAAACGCTTGTTGCTCCGTTGTCGTTTGTAATTGAAGCTGTTTCGCCGCAAATGTCATTTCTACATAAACGTAGTGACGACAACACTGTTAGACAAACAGTTTCAATTACAAATGACAGAGGAATAATAAATTGACTTTTCTACACCTGTGAATCACGTGAATCACGCTGCGTCAAAATTTGCTTAAGAAATGCTTAACTTCAAGAAATAATTCGTTGGTCTAGGAATATAATTTTCCCTTCGGGTGCGAGAGGTCCCGGGTTCTAATCCCAAAAGAGCCCGTGTAGTTTTTACACCTATTTGCGATTATATTGTAAGAATTTATCCAGAGTGACGAATTAAGGGCATCAACTGTTCTGGAACAAACTGCGCAGAATATGTAAGAAATTTATGACGTTTAATTATCAAATTTCATTAAATTATTCGTTTGACGCTCTTTATTTGTAGGAGTAGGAACAAACATACAAAATACACAAAATTAACCATACCAGTTCGACAACCACCACAAATGAGAATTGTACGCTACATATTATTTATTTTTAGCGTAGACTTTTAGTTTAATACGTGTTGGGAAACTTACAACAAGAGTACGACTTCGCTGTAACAACGTTTGGTGGAAAAGGAAATAAACACTTGGTGGATGTTAGTGTTGCCACAGGAAATAAACATTTGGTGGATGTTAGTGCTGCTACAGGAAAGAAACATTTGTTGGATGTTACTGCTGCCACAGGAAATACATATTTGATGGATATTAGTGCTACCACAGAAAATAAACATTTGGTGGATGTTAGTGCTACCACAGGAAATACATATTTGGTGGATGTTAATGCTGCCACAGGAAAGAAACATTTGGTGTGTTAATGCTGCCACAGGAAATAAACATTTGGTGGATGTTAGTGCTGCCAAAAGAAATAAACATTTGGTGGATGTTAATGCTACCACAGGAAAGAAACTTTTGGTGGATGTTAATGCTGCCATAGGAAATAAACATTTGGTGGATGTTAATGTTGCCACGGGAAATAAACATTTGGTGGACATTAGTGCTGTCACAGGAAAGAAACTTTTGGTCGATGTTAATACTGCCACAGGAAATAAACATTTGGTGGATGTTAATGCTGCCACAGGAAAGAAACTTTTGGTGGATGTTAGTGCTGCCACAGGAAAGAAACATTTGGTGGATGTTAATGCTACCACAGGAAATAAACATTTGGTGGGTGTTAATGCTTCCACAGGAAACAAACATTTGGTGGATGTTAATGCTGCCACAGGCAAGACACCTTTGGTGGATGTTAATGCTGCCACAGGAAATAAACATTTGGTGGATGTTAATGCTGTCAAAAGAAATAAACATTTGGTGGATTTTAGTGTTGCCACAGGATATAAACATTTGGTGGATGTTAATGCTGCCACAGGAAAGAAACATTTGGTGGATGTTAATGCTTACACAGGAAAGAAACGTTTGGTGGATGTTAATGCTGCCACAAGAAATAAAAATTTGGTGGATGTTAGTGTTGCCACAGGAAAGAAACTTTTGGTGGATATTAGTGTTGCCAAAGGAAATAAACGTTTGGTGGATGTTAGTGCTGCCACAAAAATAAACATTCGGTGGATGTTAATGCTGCCACAGGAAATAAATATTTGGTGGATGTTAATGCTACCACAGGAAAGAAACTTTTGGTGGATGTTAATGCTGCCACAGGAAATAAACATTTGGTGGATGTTAGTGCTGCCACAGGAAATAAACATTTGGTGGATGTTAGTGTTGCAATAGGAAATAAACATTTGGTGGATGTTAGTGCTGCCCCAGGAAATAAACATTTGGTGGATGTTAGTGCTGCCAGAGGAAAGAAACATTTGGTGGATGTTAATGCTGCCACAGGAAAGAAACATTTGGTGGATGTTAGTGTTGCCACAGGAAATAAAAATTTGGTGAATGTTAGTGCTGCCACAGGAAAGAAACATTTTGTAGATGTTTGTGCTGCTACAGGAAATAAAAATGTGGTGGATGTTAGTGTTGCCACAAGAAATAAACGACGCCCTAACAATTTCGAGAAGGTGGCATCAATTCAACTGACCACAACAAGAGAGAAGCAGACCGTGGCCTGGTCGCAGCAGCGCCTTAGGTCTCTCGGTTACCCTGATATCTCTTGGTTGAGGTTAATGTAAAAAAGTATGTTCTTATGTAGCGCGGTATCCAGTCCATGGAATTGTTCAATGCCCTCAATTCACTCCCTGGCAGACCTGTTAATTCTAACGCCATATCGACTTCTCTGGGAAGCGTTCAGCCCTGCTGCAATTACTGCGCGAATACTATTCTTCCAGATATACACCTCTGTATGTAGCAAAGTACTCATTTATATAACTGAGATTACTGTGTCAACGTTGGTGAACGAAATTACCAAAGCTTCGAAATGGCAGCAGAGATTTCGAACCGGGTTCTCTCGATTGAGTTCTAACAGCTACGTTATCGTTATATTGTAAGAGATGACAGAACAATCAATTCCCCTGATCACAACATTTTGTGTATATCATTACAAAATAATTGTCAGAAGTGGGATTCGAACCCACGCCTGCAGAACCAGACTGCGACCTGAACGCAGCGCCTTACACCGCTCGGCCATCCTGACCTCTTTGGCTCTCCCTCATCCAGCCGTACACTCATTCACCATTCATCAGATGGGTCACAACAAAAAACGAAACTTGACATAATGGGAAGCGATGCGTGCAGGAAGAAAAAGTGTTTCATATAAATTGTGTATGTGGAAATAAAGAACATTAATTCGTTCATTCATTCATTCGTTCATTCGATCATTAATTCATTAATTCATTCACTTATAATAACAAGTCGTTGCAATAAAAACTAAAAAAATTATTTATATATATATATATATATATATATATATATATATATATTATTATATATATTATATATTATTATTATATTATATATATATATATATATATATATATATATATATAAATAATTTTTTTTAGTTTTTATTGCAACGACTTGTTATTATAAGTGAATGAATTAATGAATTAATGATCGAATGAACGAATGAATGAATGAACGAATTAATGTTCTTTATTTCCACATACACAATTTATATGAAACACTTTTTCTTCCTGCACGCATCGCTTCCCATTATGTCAAGTTTCGTTTTTTGTTGTGACCCATCTGATGAATGGTGAATGAGTGTACGGCTCGATGAGGGAGAGCCAAAGAGGTCAGGATGGCCGAGCGGTCTAAGGCGCTGCGTTCGTATGTATGCAAGTATTTACAGTACCTCTGGTACTACAATACCTCAGGGAGTTTGACGCCCCTGCA
The DNA here is from genome assembly GCA_033239005.1 of Lamellibrachia satsuma. NCBI lineage: Eukaryota > Metazoa > Annelida > Polychaeta > Sabellida > Siboglinidae > Lamellibrachia > Lamellibrachia satsuma. Next base: position 14,253,071 of record BSQZ01000005.1, on the reverse strand, counting down.
TTGCAAAGTTGAAAATCACTGCCTTGTGATACAGGTTTTCGACAGAACCGAAGGCTAAGGGAGCAAACCCTAACAGAAAACCATGTCATTGTGGCAGCATCAAGGGTGGTTGATGAATGGAACTCCCAACATCTCCCGACCAGCCACTGCAGGGATAAATAGCTCGCGCCTGTCTTGACGTGTTCTTGCCGGTGTGAGACCTCTATTTGCTCCCCGAGAGAGTGTCGCTAGTAACTTGCAAAAGCCAGCAGCACTTCAACACTTTTTGCAAGCAGCTCTCATAAAATGCACAACCGCACGAATTACCATACCGGACCGGTCGTCGCCCGGGTTACCAAGGACCGCGCTGCTCGACCTCATCTTCCGTCGACAGTGAAAAATCAGCTAGGTAGAAGAGAACAACTATCAATCGCTCAATGGAACGTCAGGACTCTCCTCGATCGAGAAGTAGCCGACCGACAGGAAAGACATACTGCACTAGTAGCAATGGAACTCGCCAAGTACAATATAGACATTGCCGCCCTGTGCGAAACAAGGTTCTCAGAGTCTGGTAGTCTTAATGACTTGGAATACTCTTTCTTCTGGAGTGGCAGACCCAAAGGAGAGAGAAGGGAGGCTGGAGTGGACTTTGCTATAAAGAAGGACATCGTGACAATGCTGACAGAAATGCCACGGCCAGTAAGTGACAGAATCATGATGATGAGACTACCTCTGAGCAAGGACAACTATGCTACAATTATCAGTGTTTACGCTCCAACAATGACAAACCCGGACGATAACAAGGAGGCTTTCTACAACCAGCTGTCAAGTACGCTCAGAGGCATCCCTCGTACCGATAAGCTACTGCTGATAGGAGACTTCAATGCAAGGATAGGAAGAGACAATGACAAATGGACCATGGTCATGGGCAAATATGGGATCGGGAAACGCAACTCCAATGGCGAGCTTCTACTGGCTTTGTGCTCTGAGTTCGAACTGATAGTGACGAACACCATGTTCAAGCAGAAGGATGAACGCAAGACCACCTGGATGCATCCTCGTTCCAGACACTGGCATATGATCGACTTCATCATCACGAGGTGTCGGGATGAGACAAGGGGTAAGAAAACCGACCAAGCTAAACACAGCAAAACTACGTACCATCAGTCATAGGGAGAGCTTCGAGCAGGAGATGGACAGCGCTCTCGCCCAATGGGAGGAGAAGGAAAGCTCAACACCAGATGAGGAATGGGCAGCTCTGCAACAGGTAGTATACAACACAGCTAAAACATTTCTCGGCAAGCCAGACAGAAAACACCAGGACTGGTTCGACCCCAACGACCAGGAGCTACAAAATCTAATAAGCAGAAGAGACCAATCCCACCAGAGAGTGTTGCAGACCAGGAGTACTAGATCCACCACTGCAGCGTACAAAGATGCCTGCAGACTGCTACAAAAACGTACCCGTGCCCTGAAGTCAGAATGGTGGGAAATGAAGGCAGAGGAGCTGCAGAGATCTGCAGACACAAACGACATGAAGGGCTTCTACAATGGACTGATGGAAGTGTGGGGACCCGCGAAAAAGGGACCTGTTCACCTGAAGTCAACAGATGGAATAGAGACCTTCTCCGACAGCAAGAGAGTTGTGGCAAGATGGAGTGAACACTTCCAAAAACTACTCAACGTCCCTGGCGACATAGAACATGAAGCTCTTGTCAACATCCAGCAGCGCATTATCAACACATGCCTTGATGAGATTCCAAACATGGATGAGATGGCTAGAGCAATCGCCGGCCTGAAAGATGGCAAAGCACCTGGGGGTGATGGAATTCCTGCTGAAGTATGGAAGCACGGAGGAGACAATCTGTCCAACAGACTGCACCAATTAATCACCAAAGCCTGGGAGGAGGGTTCTGTACCACAAGCGTGGAAGGATGCCAGCATTGTAACCATCTACAAGAAAGGAGATCGAACAGACTGTGGGAACTACAGAGGAATCTCTCTTCTTTCCATAGCAGGCAAGATCTTCGCCAGGATCCTGCTCAATTCACATAACACCAGAAGTAGTTCCGGAGACACAGTGTGGCTTCAGATCCAACCGGAGCACAGCGGACATGATATTTTGTCTTCGACAACTACAAGAAAAGTGCATTGAGCAGGACCGACCACTATATATAGTATTTGTCGACTTCACGAAGGCGTTTGATACAGTCGGAAGGACCGGGCTATGGCAGCTACTGAGGAAATATGGATGCCCAGAGAAATTCACAACCATGATCGAGGCTCTGCATACGGGAATGATGGCGAATGTGAGTGTTGGAGGGGAAGTCTCGGAAACTTTCGGTGTTACCAATGGTGTCAAGCAAGGCTGTGTACTGGCCCCCACGCTCTTCTCCATCTTCCTATCAGCAATGCTTGTCGAGGCTTTCCGAGGCATGGGAGATGGCGTCTATATACAGTCTAGACAGAGCGCTGACCTATTCAACGTCGCACACTTCAGGGCGAAGACCAAGACTACCCAGATACTTGTGAGAGAGCTGCTATACGCAGATGACAGTGCACTGGTCGCCCACTCCGCTGAAGAGATCCAGAGAATAGTGGATGCTTTCTCCGATGCATCAAAGAAGTTCGGCCTGAAGATTAACATCAAGAAGACGGAAGTGCTGTACCAAACCAACTCTACAAGAACCCGAGAGGAGGATATCATGGTTGATGGAAACAAGCTGAACTCTGTTCCGGAATTCACCTACTTCGGAAGCACTATATCAAGTGATGGACGCATTGATGCTGAAATACAGAGGAGGATGGCCATGGCTAGCGCATCTTTCGGCCGATTACGCCAGAGACTTTGGAACAACCATCATGTGTCCACGCGGGTCAAAGGCAAGATCTACCGCGCAATTGTGCTATCCACCTTACTATACGGAGCCGAGGCCTGGACAATGTACAGACGACAGGTGAAAAAGCTGCATGCCTTCATGATGCGACATCTGCGTTCGATCATGAGGCTAACCTGGAAGGACAAAGTGACTAACAAGGAAATACTCGGTCGGATAGGGCTGCCCTCTATGGAAGATCTTCTGATCAAAAAGAATCTCCTGTGGACTGGACACCTCATGAGGATGTCATCAGACAGACTACCAAAGCAGATCCTCTACTCTCAATTGTCTTCTGGTCACAGACAGAGAGGACGCCCTCGTCTCCGGTTCAAGGATACCATCAAGAGAAACCTCAAGCTGAGAGACATAAAGACCGACTCATGGACATCACTCTCACAGCAGAGAACTAAATGGAGTGCGGCGGTCAAGAAATGAAAGCAGTCTTTGTCGCATAGCGACTGACAGCATGATGATGATGATGATATATATATATATATATATATATATATATATATATATATATATATATATATATATATATATATATATATATATATATATATATATATATATATATATATATATATATATATATACATAAATAATTTTTTAATATTTATAAATGTTATGCGCAATGCTGAGACAAATTCGTTCAAGATTTCAACCCTCTCCTAATCCCATGCCAGCAGCGACAAACCAAACTTATGTTGTATTACACAATATTTTCCCTTCTTTATTAAATAGTGCAAATTGTGTTTGAATCACATTTCAAGACTAACTCTGGGGAAGGGTTATGCATTTTTACGCGGCACTTCAACACCTGTTCGATTTTAACCAGAATGACATCCAAAGCCGGTGTAGCACGTCCATCAAGGCAGAGGTGCACGCTCAGTTGGTGTCGAGCATGATGGGGATGGAAGCATTGCTCATATCACCGAACCAATTAAGATGAGATGATTCTATCCCAACCATGCTCGACCATGGTTGGGATAGAATCATTGCTCATTTCACCGAACCAACTCAGTTGGTGTCGAGCATGGTTGGGATGGAATCATTGGTCATTTCACCGAACCAACTCAGTTGGTGTCGAGCGTGCTGGGAATGGCATCATTGCTCATTTCACAGAACCAACTCAGTTAGTGTCGAGCGTTGTGGGGATGGAATCATTGCTCATTTCACCGAACCAACTCAGTTTGTATCGGCCATGGTTGGGATGGAATCGTTGCTTATTTCGAAGAACCAATTCAGTTGATTTCGAGCATGGTTGTGATGGAATCATTGCTCATTTCGCGGAACCAAGTCAGTTGGTGTAGAGCATGGTTGTGATGGAAACATTGCTCATTTCGCCGAACCAATTCAGTTGGTGTCGAGTACGGTTGTGATGGAATCATTGCTCATTTTGCCGAACCAACTCAGTTGGTGTCGAGCATGGTGGGGATGGAAACATTGGTCATTTCAACGCTCAAATTACATTCCGCCTACGTCTCAAGCAAGACAGACATTAGGTCTAATGCGTTTCTGGCGTACTTAAAACTCCATCCTCAACTGCTTTAGTCTGTCGCAAATCCGATTCGTTGGTGTCCAGATATGTAGTGTGTGAATAGTTTACGTAACATCCGCAGTCGATGTAAATAAAATATGCTTATTTTTGTTGAAATTATCGAAATAATTGACTTTAGTTGTTAGATTTGGTAAGGCTCAACATACTGGATATCCATTTTCATTTCAATTAATGTTTAACCAAACATTATGTAATTTAATAGTTTGTCTGATGATTTTACAAACACTACACGCAAAAGTTGCACAAATCAGCTAGCATGTATTAGTTGATATTAGGTAGGTTTAATATTTCCCAAAATGAATTTGAAACATTTGGTGGATGTTAATACTGCCACAGGAAGTAAACGGTGTCCACGGCTGCCACTTACCACAAAAGAGAGAACCAGATTGTGTCCTGTCTCAGGCCGCTCGGATATCCTGATTTCACTTGGTTGAGGTTAGTACTGCTTAATCAATTCGTTTTTTTTCGCTAGTTTCATTTCAAATAAATTTTGCGAAAAATCAAACCTACCTAGTGTCCACTGCATCATACTAGCTCATTTGTGCATCTTTTATATGTAGTTTTTTTTTGTAAAATCATCAGACAGACTATTAAATTAGTTAATGTTTGTTCAAGCATTAACTGAAGCGAAAATCGAAATGCTGAAAAATCACAGTTTTCTTCCATGATGAAATTTCGTATCTTTGTCGTGTGATCGGAGAGAGGATGGAAGTTACACCCATGATCACCATTGACACACACACTGTTTACCATTTTGGATATCCACTTTTTTTATCCTTACCAGATCTAACGACTAAAATCAATTCTTTCGATGATTTAAACAAAAATAATAATTTTTTTTATTACCTCGACTGCGGGTGTTATATGAACTGTTCACGTACTACATATTTGGACACCAATGAAGCGGATTTGCGATAGGCTAAATCAGCTGAGGAAGTAGTTTTAATGTAAAAAAAAGCACGTTCTTGTAAAGAGCCGTATTCAATGCGCTTTACATATCACCCCTCGACAGTCCTGTTCATTCCAACGCAATTTCGACTTCCCTGGGAATCATTCAGCCCCGCTGCAATTACTGAGATAACTGTGACAAGGTGAACGTGAACGAAATGGTGTGATGAATGGAGAATAAGTTTATGACTGGCTAAGCGACGTTCAAAGAAAGTCAGGATGGCTGAGCTGTCTAAGGCGCTGCGTTCAGGTCGCAGTCTGCTCTTCCAGGCGTGGGTTCGAATCCCACTTTTGAAAATTTTTTTTATAATGATATACACAAAATGTTGTAATCAGAGAATTTATTTTTGTGTCATCTCTTACAACATAACGGTAACGTAGAAGTTAGAACGGCGGGCTCTCAATCGAGAGAACCCGGGTTCGATTCTTCTGCTGCCGTTTCGAAGTTTTGGCAGTTTCGCTCAGCCACGTTGCAGTTATCTCAGTTATATGAATGAGTACCTTGCTACATACATAGGTGTATATCTGAAAGAATAGCATTCGCGCAGTAGTTTCCCAGAGAGGTAAATATGACGTTGGATTGAACTGGTCTGCCAGGAAGTGGAGTGTAAAGCGCTTTGAACAAGCACTGGATACAGCGCTATATAAGAACATACGTTTTTACACTAACTTCAACCAAGTGAAATCAGGGTAACCGAGAGGCCTGAGGCGCTGCTGCGACCAGGCCACGGTCTGCTTCTCTCTTGTTGTGGACAGTGGAATTGATGCCACCTTCTCGAAATTGTTAGGGCATCGTTCATTTCCTGTGGCATCACTAACATCCACCAAATGTTTATTTCCTGTCGCATCACTAACATCCATCAAATGTTTATTTCCTGTAGCAGCACTAACATCCATCAAATGTTTATTTCCTGTAGCAGCACTAACATCCACCAAATGTTTATTTCCTGTCGCATCACTAACATCCATCAAATGTTTATTTCCTGTAGCAGCACTAACATCCATCAAATGTTTATTTCCTGTAGCAGCACTAACATCCATCAAATGTTTATTTCCTGTAGCAGCACTAACATCCATCAAATGTTTATTTCCTGTAGCAGCACTAACATCCATCAAATGTTTATTTCCTGTAGCAGCACTAACATCCATCAAATGTTTATTTCCTGTAGCAGCACTAACATCCATCAAATGTTTATTTCCTGTAGCAGCACTAACATCCATCAAATGTTTATTTCCTGTAGCAGTACTAACATCCACCAAATGTTTATTTCCTGTGGCCGCACTAAAATCCACCAAATGTTTATTTCCTGTGGCCGCACTAACATCCACCAAATGTTTATTTCCTGTAGCAGCACTAACGTCCATCAAATGTTTATTTCCTGTGGCAGCACTAACATCCATCAAATGTTTATTTCTTGTAGCAGTACTAACATCCATCAAATGTTTATTTCCTGTGGCAGCATTAACATCCACCAAATGTTTATTTCCTGTAGCAGTACTAACATCCATCAAATGTTTATTTCCTGTGGCAGCATTAACATCCACCAAATGTTTATTTCCTCTAGAAGCACTAACATCCTCCAAATGTTTATTTCCTGTAGCAGCATTAACATCCACCAAATGTTTATTTCTTGTGGCAGCACTAACATCCACCAAATGTTTATTTCTTGTTGCAGCGTTAACATCCACCAAATGTTTATTTCTTGTGGCAGCATTAACATCCACCAAATGTTGTTACAACGAGGTCATACTATTGTTGTGGTAAGTTTCCACAACCCGTATTAAAATAAAAGTCTACGCTACAAATAAATATAATTCTCTTTTGTGGTAGTTGACGAACTGGTATGGTGAATTTGGTGCTTTTGGCATGTCTGGTCCTACACCTACAAATAATGGGCGTCAAGCGAAATGATTTAATGAAATTTTATAAGTAAGCTTCATAAACTTTCGACATATTCTGCGCAGTTTGTTCCAGATCAGCTGATGCCCTTAATTCGTCACGCTGGCCAAATTCTGACAATATAATCAAAAATAGGTCTAAAAACTACCGGCCGGGACCTCTCGCACCCGAAGCGAAAATCTAAAGAATTACTTCTTGAAGTTAAACATTTCTTAAGCAAATTATGACGCAGCGTGATTCACGTGCTTCACGGTCCCCATCACAGGTATAGAAAAGTCGATTTATTATAACTCTGCCATTTCAATTGGAATTGCTTGTCTAACAGTGTTGTCGTTACTGCGATTATGTAGAAAGGACATTCGCGGCGAAACAGCTTCAATTGCAAACGACAAAGGAGCGGCAGGCGTTTACAGAAATCAAAACTAATAAAATCTAGTATGTATGACTTGTTTACGAACATTTACAAGGTAGCTCATTGGTTTAGGGGTATGATTTTCGTTTAGGATGCGTGAGGCCCCGGGTTCAAATCCCGGACGAGCTCGTTTTGCTTTACAATTGTTGGTTATATTTTTTGTTGGTTAGGTCAAATAAAGATTAATGCAATACTTGTTGCAAAGTCAAACGACAAAATTTGCGAAAATGAACACACAACATATTAATTTATATTAGAAATACGGAATTGTTTCCAGCCGGCGATTGCGTTGCGGTTACATATACAACTAACGATTTTGTTCGATTTTGTGCCGACGGGAGCGGCCACACATGCAACTAATTCGTCTTGGATCGGGCATCCGGAATCCACGACCGACGACGCGTGGATCGGCCGAATAGGCGACTCACGACGGTTTGGTTGTATGTGTAACGCAGACAGTATTGAAGTGAAACAGTATCAATGATAACAGAGCAAACCTTTGAGCACAGGAAGTAGGCCGAGATTAATTTATACCTGACAACACGATATGCTTAGGAAGTATGTAAGAAGGTGGCTCGTTGGTCTAGGGGTATGATTCTCGCTTTGGGTGCGAGAGGTCCCGGGTTCAAATCCCGGACGAGCCCATTTTTTCGTGACTGTACATTCGTTCTTTGTAACATCTTACGCATATTAGTTTAATCTACTTAAATATACTTGTAAGATATATGTTGAAAAGTAATGCTACTGTCAGTCCATTTTTTTTTTACAATTTACTTACCATGTATTGTGGTAAATTTCTCAGAAAATCTTAAATCCATTAGCCGGGATTTACGGGAACTGATCGCAACATGTTATTTTTTGGGAAACACTAAGCTTGTTGTAAATTGATGGTGTACCTAAATAGTGCGTTTGCTTAGTTTCCCTTCGCATACTATAGAGCGCTTGGGGAAGGCTGGCTGCGGGTACTCCGGGGCGTAGCGCACCTTTGTCTGTCGGTGGGGCGGTGCGGGGAATTGGTTTAGACTCAGCGGGCAGTGGCGGGCATTGCACGGAGGTTAATCTTTTCTTCAATTCAGTGTCGTCATAATTTCACTTACATGTTTTACTCCTGTATGTGTTGAACAATTTATTACATCGTGACTATAACATTAATGGTTGAGTATTACATTATCGGTTGAATTAATAAAATCCCATATACTGGCCCCAGTGATTAACATAACATTGGCACCATATTAACTAATTAACTAACTAACAGCCATAATAGTTGCAGTGAAATGCTTGCAGTGTAGAAACGAATGAGATTAGGGGTAAAAATATGGGCTCGTCCGGGATTTGAACCCGGGACCTCTCGCACCCGAAGCGAAAATCATACCCCTAGACCAACGAGCCACCATACACCATTATTTGCAGCTTATAAAAAGTTATTAATCAGGTGTGATTCATTATTGCCATCATCAGATCAGTGACAGCCGGCGTGGACCGTTGACATCCTTCAGTTATTCAGGGTCCTCGTTTAGGGTCATGACATGTATTGTGGCTGCACTGATTTTTCAAGTCAAAATATATTTTAATATGTTCAGTTCGGTTGCCTGTTGTTCAACTATAATATATTGTTTAGATAATAAGTATGTACTGCTAAAAAAAAGTAGTTCTTCTCTCCAACTGCGATCAATGTCGTATCGTCTGCCTAGCGTAGGTTCCACACAGCCCGACATATCCGGATCATTCCTTAATTGAACGTCGACCTTGCGCATGATCTTGGCACCACAAACATTCAACAACATCAGCCACTAATTGCACCACCTTATGTCAAACAGCAAACGATCGTATGAGTCGACACGTATAACACCCGTAGCCCCGCCATACGACCAACTGTATAGTGACATGCTGCTCTTCCGCAATGTCTGGTGTAGTGTGACACGACGTGATTAATTACACTGACAGCAACTGTTACCAGTCTCGAAGGACGAATCACGTTACAACGTGCTCTACTAATACCGGCGGAAAAGGAAGACACATTGTTATGCATGGCGAAGGCTTCACTGGGCATAATTAAGTACCGCGAGAAAGTAATGTCCTTTTTTCCACATGGGAAATACAGTACGCGAAAGTAAATGTTTAGTTGGAGAAAAAATTATAAATCACACCTAACTTACTGACTTACTTACGAACTTTAGGGTTAATGCACATGGTGGCTCGTTGGTTTATGGCTATGATTTTTTCGCTTAGGGTGCGAGAGGTCACGGGTTCAAATCCCGGACGAGCCCGTTTTTATTTTCTTACACTTAATACAAAATCACATGTCACCGTACTGTTTTTTAGTGTTTTTAATCTATATCTACATACACACTAATGTCAAAGCATTATGTCTATGTTATCGTAGATATCTCTGAAAATCTTAAAATTTATTACAGCCATCTGTAATTGTCGTAGTACGTTGTCATGGTAATCTACGCCAGACGTCCACTTCGGTTCTATCGTAATATTTCACCCCGGGGAAATTACATTTTTAGTTGTTTTTTTTAATGCACGAATCATCCCCCGGGCACGCCTACAAAATGTCAGCCACACACATTCGAAACTGATGGAGATATGACGGAACTGCGCATGGGCTGCGGGCAATCGCTCCGCACGAGGCGTAGCGGACCTATTTTTTGTCTTTGCAAACACACGGGTAACCCCCACCAGCGGGTTACTCGCAGCCAGCAGTGCGCTTGAAATCTTCGAGAGTGTTGTGTATTCGCATATTGGTTCAGTGCAGTATTTAAGTGTTGGCCTATCAACACCGCGCAAGGCAGTTATTCGAATGTCACCTACAGTATCACTACATACACTGTAATGTTGACACGACATGTATTATGTAGTACAACAGTAAGTTGGTTGGTTGGTTGGTTTGTTGGTTGGTTGGTTGGTTGGCTGGCTGGCTGGCTGGCTGGCTGGCTGGCTGGCTGGCTGGCTGGCTGGCTGGTTGGTTGGTTGGTTGGTTGGTTGGTTGGTTTACTCGTTGGCTGGCTGGCTGGCTGGCTAGCTGGCTGGCTGGTTGGTTGGTTTGTTGGTTTGTTGGTTGGCTGGTTGGTTGGTTGGTTTACTCGTTGGCTTGCTGGCTGGCTGGCTGGCTGGCTGGCTGGTTGGTTGGTTGGTTGGTTGGTTGGTTTACTTGTTGGCTGGCTGGCTGGGTGGTTAGTTTAATCGTTGGCTGATTTGGTTTGCTGCCTTGGTGATTGCAGGAACTAGCAGCTTTAGCTAGAAAACAATCCAGTTAACAGCTGTCAGTTATACAATGTGCACTTCATGGACTGTTGCTAGTGGGTGTCTGTGAAGAATGCTATCTCTTGACTCGTAATTCCACATGGACAGACCATGCCTTTGAACTACTCCAGCAGGATCTGTGCTGTGAAGAACACAAGGCTTGGTCGTCAGCTCTCTTGTTTGGTTTACCTCGTTGGGTTGCAAGTTGGAAATCGTGCACGGGTATTTGTTCACAACACATATGTGACTAGAGTATTCCCCAACAGTGTCGTTGCTCACATTTGTGTTAAATAATGTGAATAAACGCCCATGTTCTATTTTCCATAACGAGCATTACGTTCTGTGAGTAGGCACCCTTCGTCAGTCTACAAATATTACATATATATTTTGCCAACAGTTTGCTTGTTTGAAGACATCCGTGGCAATCACGCCCACGTTGGCTGTTTTGTAGGCCCAATTACAAAGTGCCTAGTCATATTATATTAAGTGTAAGAAAATAAAAACGGTCTCGTCCGGGAATTGAAACCGAGACTTCTGTCACAGTAGGCGAAAATCATACAACTAGACCAACGAGAAGCCCGGAGACTGTATATCCAATGTCGGAGACTCTATCTCCAATGTCGGAGACTGTATCTCCAATGCCGGAGACTGTATCTCCAATGTCGGAGACTGTATCCCCAATGCCGGAGACTGTATCTCCAATGCCGGAGACTGTATCTCCAATGTCGGAGACTGTATCTCCAATGCCGGAGACTGTATCTCCAATGCCGGAGACTGTATATCGAATGTCGGAGACTGTATCTCCAATGCCGGAGACTGTATCTACAATGCCGGAGACTGTATCCCCAATGCCGGAGACTGTATCTCCAATGCCGGAAACTGTATCTCCAATGCCGGAGACTGTATCTCCAATGCCGGAGACTGTATCTACAATGCCGGAGACTGTATCCCCAATGCCGGAGACTGTATCCCCAATGCCGGAGACCGTATCTCCAATGCCGGAGACTGCATCCCCAATGCCGGAGACTGTATCTCCAACGCCGGAGACTACCTCCAATGCCGAAGACCGTATCTCCAATGCCGGAGACTGTATCTACAATGCCGGAGACTATATCCCCAATGCCGGAGACTGTATCCCCAATGCCGGAGACTGTATCCCCAATGCCGGAGACTGTATCCCCAATGCCGGAGACCGTATCTCCAATGCCGGAGACTGTATCTCCAATGCCGGACACCGTATCTCCAATGCCGGAGACCGTATCTCCAATGCCGGAGACCGTATCTCCAATGTCGGAGACTGTATCTCCAATGCCGGAGACTGTATCTCCAATGCCGGAGAGTGTATCTCTAATGTCGGAGACTGTATCTCTAATCTCGGAGACTCTATCTCCAATGTCGGAGACTGTATCTCCAATGTCGGAGACTGTATCTCTAATGTCGGAGACTGTATCTCCAATGTCGGAGACTGTATCTCTAATGTCGGAGACTGTATCTCCAATGTCGGAGACTGTATCTCTAATGTCGGAGACTGTATCTCCAATGTCGGAGACTCTATCTCTAATGTCGGAGACTGTATCTCTAATGTCGGTGACTGTATCTCCAATGTCGGAGACTGTATATCTAATGTCGGAGACTGTATCTCCAATGTCGGAGACTGTATCTCCAATGTCGGAGACTGTATCTCCAATGTCGGAGACTGTATATCCAATGTCGGAGACTGTATCTCCAATGCCGGAGACTGTATATCTAATGTCGGAGACTGTATCTCCAATGGCGAAGGATACAAGTTTATTAATGTAAATGTTCTTATTTAAGTTGGTAAAGGACGCTAATATTACCTACAATACACCAGAAAACTTGTTTGACAATAATTATTATGAAATATGTATGTATGTTAGCTTCCTGCACAGAGCAGGCCTACACAAACATACGTATCGCTGGATATTCAAATGTAGCAAATGCTAAATTACTAAATTAATAATTGTACACAATACAAGATTCGTGAATATTGTAAGAGTAGGTCTAGATATGTTTTATTGTTGTGTCGTTCAGCGAAAACCAATACAATAGAATAGAATATGTACAGGCAGACGAAAAAAGATATATTGCATATACACGTTATTGGGATACGATTCATCCCTTTAAAGGGAATGACATTAGTTAAGACATTTTATATTGCCATTTTCGTGTTCGCCATTAAACTAGATATATGCTTGTACACGATCGTATGCGTGGGTGTACACGATAGTATGTGCGGGTGTACACAACTGTACGCGTGGGTGTACCGCAGGTTGTGTACATTCAGCGCTCCCAAGTACCAATCTGCATGTGGCAGTTTGGGCAGCTGTGAACGGTGTCCTTGCAGCTGTCCATACAGAAGGGAATGAAGCAACAGCCAAGTTCGCATCTGCAGATACAAAATAAATTACACACAAGTACTGTTGCTACAGTTGTGCCAAATGTGTATGAAATAATAACTAGGGTTAGAAGCATCATGGTCACGAGTGTTGGCTTAAGAACTTTATAACAATTAAATGTTTTCACCCATATCACACGTGAATTATACAGTAAACGACGGCGTGGTGGAAAGAGGTGGTTGAGAAGGGAGTGCCCAGGTTCCAACTAGCTAGGCCACGTGAAAGGACTTCTAGTTCAAGCACGCATGCACGCATGCACGCACGCACGCACGCACGCACGCACGTGCACGCACGCAAACTTGGGGACCAGTGTATACATAATCTACACTAGAATGTGTATACGAAATATAAATTGTGTAAAATATTGAAACACTAGGTATGGCTTCGCAACGCACACGTTCAGTGCGTAATTGTTTACAGCCGTTGTTGGGCTATTGGTGAAAGCAGCCATACCATTCGTCTTCCCGGCCACAGCACCATCGTAGACTTGGTCGCGCATGTTTCGGAAGACCAAACCGAGCTGCTCGACCTTGTTGGCGATAGCTGTTTGTGTAACTCCGGAGTCCCACAAGAGAAACTAGAATGCATCACGAATGTTCTGCTTTTTGCAACCTTTCAAGACAACAACTGTATGCTGTGTGGCACTGCTGGAATAAAACACCTTCCGCATTTCGGGAATCTTCTGCTGTTTTTCCGCGATGATGGCAATATTTGCTTTGTGTGTTATCTTCTGTGTTATCTTCTGTGTTATCTTCGACGGGTTCTTGGTTTGTATCGTCAAGCGCGTTTCCAGAACCACATCGCCAGCATCAACTCAGAAATTGACGAGAGCATTAAAATTGCCGTTGTGGGTGACATTATGGCGGTGATTTCTTAGGGTGATATTATTTTCTTTCTTTCTTCACCGAGAATAACCGTCTTTACTATGGGTTGCATCGTAAGGCAATTGTGTCTCACACTGGTTTATAAGCCTGACAATAACTGTGAACCGGTGGAAAATTAAAAAATTGCACTTACAGCAAGAATCCATATGCATTTAGTAATTGGCAGTGCGAAGACAAGGCAGGACGGATGGCGGGGGGTCAGAACGACTGGGGACAAATGACAGTACTCTACATTGCTCGTAGATCTTAGTTTATATGCTAGAATTGGCCTCATCTGGGAAACAAGTGCAGTGGAGCGCCACCTCGCGGTATTTCAACAACTAAATTTGACTTGAAGAAAAAATCCGGCCGAAGTAGGGGGGGTGCCGGGGTCCCTGATGGACACCCCATGGATCCGTCCATTGGCATGGAGAAGACAGAAGTAAGGGGGGTGCCGGGGTCCCTGATGGACACCCCATGGATCCGTCCATTGGCATGGAGAAGACAGAAGTAGGGGGGTGCCGGGGTCCCTGATGGACACCCCATGGATCCGTCCATTGGCATGGAGAAGACAGAAGTAAGGGGGGTGCCGGGGTCCCTGATGGACACCCCATGGATCCGTCCATTGGCATGGAGAAGACAGAAGTAAGGGGGGGTGCCGGGGTCCCTGATGGACACCCCATGGATCCGTCCATTGGCATGGAGAAGACAGAAGTAAGGGGGGTGCCGGGGTCCCTGATGGACACCCCATGGATCCGTCCATTGGCATGGAGAAGACAGAAGTAAGGGGGGTGCCGGGGTCCCTGATGGACACCCCATGGATCCGTCCATTGGCATGGAGAAGACAGAAGTAAGGGGGGGGTGCCGGGGTCCCTGATGGACACCCCATGGATCCGTCCATTGGCATGGGGAAGACAGAAGTAAGGGGGGGGTGCCGGGGTCCCTGATGGACACCCCATGGATCCGTCTATTGGCATGGAGAAGACAGAAGCGATGTGGATTTGACAACAGAGAGATGGGTTGAACATCAGGTTGGCGGGAAGGAGATGAAGCAAGGGGTGGCGTGTCGGTATCGAAAACGAGCACACAGGATGGACGTTCGTAGGTAGAGGTGCGGAGGAGGAGGGGGGTAGATGGAAAAAGTATGTCAAAACAGTTGCAGGAGGAAGTATTAAGGTATACATATACACAGGGTGTCCTCCAAAAAAGTACAAATTTAAAGTAGCCAAAGTAGCAGGTATTTTGGCTTTTCTGGAACACCTATTTCTGGAACACCTATTAGGAGAACTGTTGCTAGGATTCTTTTTATGTTTTTAACATTTGGTACTGTTTGTGATCAGCATAAAGGCTGTAGTGGCAGAAGGCGAAATGCTAACACAGTTGAACAGTAAGAGACATAATAAAACACAGCCCAAAAACGTCGGTCCCACGACTATCCGCAGAGAGAAACACCCCAAAGGTTTGGAATTGTTAGATGTTTATATATATATATATATATATATATATATATATATATATATATATATATATATATATATATATATATATATATATATATATATATAACATAATTCTTTCAACTCTTTTCTCAAGGCACTGAGTTAATCACGATTGGCCACCTCAACAACACACAGCTCTCTTCTCAAGACTCTGAGGTGTCTAGTTCTCCGAGTAGATGCTCAGCATGGTAACACCCCATTGTTATCAATACAAGCTTCAAGGATCCGCCTTTGTTTATTGGCTTAGGCACGTGTTCTAGCAGAATAGTTTATTAACCTTTGATTTATTTTGTTGGGTAACCACACACAGTACACAAGAACTAAATCCTTTCACCCACTTCACAGAAAAAAGTAATTGTTTGATCCCAAACCTTTCAAAATGTCCAGTCGTCTATTTAAGGAAGGTGTCTACAAGACTTTAATTACCATGAAACAATATAAGCTGTAGCCACTTAATGTAATAATTTTTTTACTTTCGTTGACGTGCAATTTGTGTGATAATAGTAGGTAATGTGAATTCTTGTGATAATTGTAAGATTACATGATGGAATTTATAATAAATATTGCACCGTGTTTTTATTTTAGTTGTGGGAGGAAATAGTTCGGAGTCAAGGCAACTTGGGTATTGGGAGGAGGGTAAGATATCCAGGGTGGGGGATATATCCTAGGGCATCTCCCCCCTGGGGGAAGCTATCCAGGGGGAGATATATTGTTATTACCAGAAACAAGGGCACGTGATGCAATACTCATTGCAAGTTCGAAATCTTGAAGGTCGCTTGAATTTAGACTCATGGTTATGGATACTTGTGTTGGTTGTAGAATAGTAGAATATCTTTTTATTGTGTATTGTCTGTGACCTTGGGCCAAGTGACGTGGGTGCGTGCTTTCTGTTATAATTAATATAAACCGCCCAGATGGCGCTACGTACTCTCAAACGGTTTACATGCCGAAGTATTCGCCGCGCGGTCGCGTGGTTTCTGTGATCGTTGGAAGTTAACGTTTTACGTGGCGAACACCAATCAAACGATTTACCATAAAAACCAATAAGAACCCTTGATATACAGGGTATTTAAAAAAAGTAAAGGCGTTAAGTTTCATTCGTGTGGTCGTAGATCAATCCCTGAAAGTTTGGCGCCCGATGTGCAAGCCGTCTAGGAGGAAAACGTGAACAAATATATACACATACGCAAGCTCGACTATAGTTAAATACTACCATGGGCCCCCGGGCCCCGGACAAGCCTACAAAAGGTCAGCCCCATACACGGTAAATAACGTACATACGAGGGAACAGACAGATAGACAGACAGACAGACAGAAAGAAAGACAGACAAACTGACTGACTGACTGACGTGCGTGCATATGTGTGCATGTATCCATGCGATACATACCCAAACAGGAACATTCCGACGCACCACACGATAGCGTTACTGCCGATTTCGAAGTTGACACTCGTAACGACAGACGCGCTACAGAAAGGACACACGGTCCGCACTGGTGTGTCCCTTTTTTAAACTGATTATAAATTGTAATTCCGGTCAATGAACGCTTAAAATTATTTCTTTAGTATTATATTGTTGCAAATTGAGACCTTGCATGGAATCTAATGGCCCCCATAAGTTCACTTGGCTGGAAGTAGCCAGCCCCAAATGTTTACTTTAGAAATATTTGCAGAGGCAATCAAGCCATGATTAACCATCAACTTATCACCCTTTGACCTTACCAGTGGACATTCTATTGTCTAGGTCTTCCCTCCAAACATTGCCCACCTGAATGACCTGCCCACTGCCAAGTGCCCACTAGGCCACTAGCCCACTACCCAGTTCCCAACCCAGTTGGTAACTGGTATTTCTCCCCAGTCTTAATTCATTCACACTTGTACTAATTCACACATGTGTGAACCTGTCTGTCTCAGACTAGTGACTGCAGGCCTGCTGGAAATGCCAGTGGGTAACATGGGTGTCAGTGCCAGTGGGTAACATTTCATTGAAATATCATATTAAATTATGACAACTTAGTTGAGCTAATTCAATTAACAATATAAATTGGGGTTATGGCTTGCATATGGGTTAAGTCAGGGTTAGATAAAAAATCTCCTACCCTAACCATAAGCCAATACGTTAAAGCCAAATATAACAAATGTTATCATATTTAATAGTAATGACGTTAAGAAGTTTTTCTTTGACCCGCGGTTATGGGCCGGGCCTGGGCCTGAAACTTGCGGGCCGGACCGGGCCTGGGCCAAACATTCACGGTCTGGGTCGGACCTGGGCCTAAATTCTAGTTTGCGGGCCTGGGCCGGGCTTGAAAAATTATTGCGGGCCATACGCGGGCCTGGACTCTAACTGCTAATTGCGGGCCGGGCTTGGGATCAAATTCTAGGCCCGCGTAGGGCACTAGTTTGTATACATCCGCGAGGGCTGACCACGTCACCCAGAACAAAGGCGTCTCCGGCTGGTGGCTGACCACGTCGCCCAGAACAAAGGCGTCTCCGGCTGGTGGCTGACCACGTCGCCCAGAACAAAGGCGTCTCCGGCTGGTGGCTGACCACGTCGCCCAGAACAAAGGCGTCTCCGACTGGTGGCCGACAAACAGTCGGGGCATCGGGCGTGTTTTCGATTTGCACTTTGGATGTCGCAAGTAAGGAAGAGGCTCGACAGCAAATGCATCAATGATCCGGATAACTGTTGCCGCAGCGGTATTTGCGGTGACTAACAAGACAGTCTCCGTTACAAGACAGTCTCCGTTACAAGACGACGGCTCCAATACTGAGGACGCAGCTTCCATAACACATACTTGATGCAACACCAACGTAACGCATGTTGAAATGTTATAGTTTCATTAATTAGCACAATTCGAGTATACAGCTGTGCCTATTATACACGAAGACATTATCACCACCGTGAATTATATGTAGGAATAGTCGAAAGAGATTGTTTTAACAATGGCAACTAATTTGAGTAGACATCGACATGGTAGCGTCGAACACAAGTTGCACAACACCAATATCACGGATACAGAGTCTGTGCGTGTTGGAGCAGAGTCTGTGCGTGTTGGAGCAGAGTCTATGCGCGTTGAAGCAGAGTCTGTGCGTGTTGGAGCAGAGTCTGTCCGCGTTGAAGCAGACTCTGTGCGCGTAGGAGCAGCCGTTGACGCCATGACGACATTCAAGATTGGATGAGAATATTGCCGGTTGTTCGCAGCACAAATAACGATAGACTCCCGAACAGTGGCGCCACTTAGCGTATCACCACTGCCACATCTTGATTATAAATTCAAAATGAACAGTTGCATAGTGGTATAAAGAAATGGTTTGCTGGGCAACGTCATTGTTATTGCAACAGACAATTCAGTGACGTAACATATATTGAAACAAAAACGAACGTCATTGGGTTTCTAGATACATTTTCAATACATACACTATCCTCAATTGTATGCAATTGAAACTGGGAGATTTCCTGAAAACAATTAGAAGTTTACCAAATGAAATAAAGATGTGCAGAATATGCACAACAAATGAAGTTGTGGCTGTGGTCAAATGGTTTGTGGCGCCACTGGTGGGGAGTTTGAAACAACGATAGACTCCGTTTTGTTGAGACTCACACTGTTACGTGCTGTCAGTCACAACATACGCCGGCTGTTCACAAGGAAATCCAACATAGAGCTGGGTGTCTTCTGCATACAAGTAATAACAGAGTTGATGATGCTCGAAGATGCCGCTGGACTCAGTAAAGCATGGGACCAAGCCTACTGCCCTGCGGTTCCCCAAAACATAAATCAGTGTGTTGTGAAGAGACATTATCAAATGTCGCAGCACCGTTTACGAGTCAACCGATACGTTCACAGAGGATGCTAACACCGCTGCGAACGTATTAATGCTTATTTTAAGTATGACAACATATATTCGGTCGATGTATGGACTACAACATGGTTTCGTTGTCACACGCACACCGACTGGTGTCACTGCGTGCGTGCGGGTTGTGTAGGAGCTATAATCGTTGTCACGCGCACACCGACTGGCGTCACTGCGTGCGTGCGGGCTGTGTAGGAGCATAATCGTTGTCTCGCGCACACCGACTGGCGTCACTGCGTGCGTGCGGGCTGTGTAGGAGCATAATCGTTGTCACGCGCACACCGACTGGCGTCACTGCGTGCGTGCGGGCTGTGTAGGAGCATAATCGTTGTCACGCGCACACCGACTGGCGTCACTGCGTGCGTGCGGGCTGTGTAGGAGCATAATCGTTGTCACGCGCACACCGACTGGCGTCACTGCGTGCGTGCGGCCTGTGTAGGAGCATAATCGTTGTCACGCGCACACCGACTGGCGTCACTGCGTGCGTGCGGGCTGTGTAGGAGCATAATCGTTGTCACGCGCACACCGACTGGCGTCACTGCGTGCGTGCGGGCTGTGTAGGAGCATAATCGTTGTCACGCGCACACCGACTGGCGTCACTGCGTGCGTGCGGGCTGTGTAGGAGCATAATCGTTGTCACGCGCACACCGACTGGCGTCACTGCGTGCGTGCGGGCTGTGTAGGAGCATAATCGTTGTCACGCGCACACCGACTGGCGTCATTGCGTGCGGGCGGGCTGTGTAGGAGCATAATATCAAGGCACTCTTCGAAAGCACATGGCTACCAGAGCGACCCATCAGATCATTTATAATGATTAACCCTTTGCTGTGTTGCCACGGGTGACGATTCAATCTTGTCACAGGTCGTAATTGTAATCTGATTGACCGACGGCCACCTGCCATTATCCCCTGCCCGTGCAGCGCGTGTTCTTTCGATATATTTATATATATATAATCATTCGTAAACAGCGTAAATAAATGAGTATGTGATACTGTTAAATTGATAGTCTGACTGATCTGCAATAAAAGAATGCGTGTGGATTGTGGACAAGCCGCGCGTCCGAGCGACTTGTGCAGGAAATAAGTGAACAGTCACGCGTGAATGATTCCACCGTCCTGCGAAGTTCTAAAAGTTCTGTATTTCATTTCATTAATTTGCTGTTTGGCACATTTATTGTGCACTGACAACCAGTATTTAGAAACCTTTGTAATACACAATCGAAATAGTCTTGAACTAAGCAGTAGTGTTCTTCTGTGCAGCTTTCCCACTTGCTTCGAAAACTTGGTTAGGACCAAATCGCTAAGTACAAGTTTAGGACATGTGCTCGCCTTTATGTACTCGAGTTATGTATTTATGTACTCGAGTTATGCACTTATGTACTCGAGTTATGCACGTATGTACTCGAGTTATGTTTTTATGTACTGGAGTTATGTACTTATGAGGGCTGACATGTTAACCAGCACGACCGATAAGCACGTGCGCAGTTCTATGAAAATCTGGTAACCTAGACTACGCGTGACGTACTAGGTGAAACCGGCATACACAGAACCAACGTAAAGTCTGCAACAAACGTGTTAATTCCCCAGAAAGAGGACTGGTTAAGTTTGGACGCAATCCATATGACCATATCGTATTGGCAATTATAGGAATAGTTGCTCACATATATATTTTTGCTTGGGGAGCGAATTTTGACGTAGGGTTATTTAACAGTATGCCGCGGTCTATGAAATTAAGATGTTGTGTGATCAACAAGATTTTCATAGTAAACCACTGGCGTGATATTCTTAAGTGTAGTTGGAAATTATTATGTTTTAGTAACTCTTATAGGTGCATAGGCCCAAAACCATGACTTTTATTTCCCTTTAAGCATAGAAGAGCCATGTCAAATTGCGCTGTGGGCAACAGTTAATATTATACAAATATACACATATACATATACAAACCATGTCGACGTGGCACATAAATGCAGACATACGCTTACACAGATAATCCCAAAACCAAGAAACTCGATAATGAAAGTGTCACCACCAACCTTTCACTGACGAACATACGATGTCTGTCTTGACCAATCTGTTCGCTCAACTATCCACCTCAATATCAGTGCTCCAACAGTCTTGCTGTGAGAAATATACCAAGGCGAACCAACCACACGGTCAATCGCCCTATCACATGAGAAACAATTCTCATGTGATAGAGCGATTGATACGTCAGTCATTATTGCGAGCAGTCAGCCATACGGCTGTAGGCGCACAAAGCACAGGCCGAATTTTCTTACTGTGATCTTATCATAGTAATTAGTCAACATATGTACTCGACAAGCCTATACTTGATATAACGTTCTCCATACTTACTTTAAAGCGTGTGGAAATTTTGTGGAAATGCACCTAAAGGATATAATAAATACTAACAATTTCAACTACAATCGCGCTAGTGGTTTACTCAGAATTTGTTCTAAAAGTGCTAGATTCTGGTTAAATCTCAGTTTTCCTGGCGGCTGACATGTTGACCAGGGCGACCAATACTGCCTGCATGACAGTTCTAACAAATCGATGCAACTAGACTTCGATGGAGCTACTAAGTCAGAATGGAAGACGAAGTTTAGTAAACAAAACCCAAAATATGTTAAGTTGAGAGACAAACAGCACAAACAGCAAGCATGGCAACACATTATTTTTAATTTCGTGAACGAATATTGCCAGATCACTCGTGATACAGGACCACAAGCACTCGTGATACAGGACCACAAGCACTCGTGATACAGGACCACAAGCACTAGTGATACAGGACCACAAGCACTCGTGATACAGGACCACAAGCACTCGTGATACAGGACCACAAGCACTCGTGATATAGGACCACAAGCACTCGTGATACAGGACCACAAGCACTCGTGATACAGGACCACAAACACTCGTGATACAGGACCACAAGCACTCGTGATACAGGACCACAAGCACTCGTGATACAGGACCACAAGCACTCGTGATACAGGACCACAAGCACTCGTGATACAGGACCACAAGCACTCGTGATACAGGGCCACAAGCACTCGTGATACAGGACCACAAGCACTCGTGATACAGGACCACAAGCACTCGTGATACAGGACCACAAGCACTCGTGATACAGGATTATCTAACAGTATGGCGCGCCCTATAAAAATAAGATGCTGTGTGTTTAACAAGGTTTCCCAATAAACCACTCAAGTGATATTCTTATTTGTAATTGCGAATGGTTATGTTTTAGTAACTCGTATAGGTGCGTACCCCCAAAACCATGACTTTTGTTTCCCTTTAAAACTCTGGACCGAACCAAAGGACGAGCTGGTCGCGCGTTTACATGATGGAACGTGGTTGCTCTATATGTGGTAAATCACATGACTAAATAAGTCACGTGACGATACGCATCACGGTAAACCTTGCCATGGACGCCACGTGCAATCGTCACGTGTGTTGCCTCTGATTGGACAAATCAGATACGACGAGGCGACGTCGCCTCAGAAATAGGATCAGTTCAAGCGACGTCGCCGCGACATATCGCGGGCGATGTGATATCGCAGCGATGTACAGTATACACGTGCCGATCAAGTTGCAATCAGGTCGCGCCGATAGCATCACCTCGTGTAACGCCGATGTCGTGCTAAAAATTTTCATCCGTAAAATTGTATTCGCTTTTTGTATCTGCGCATGCGCGAGCCAGTAGTTGACATACATTTATTAATAACATGAACCTAGTATAGCTACAAGAATAGGTACTGTATATAATAACCATGAATTATAACAGAGAATGTCAACCACGGGAAATATATAACAGAGTGTTTCAACCACAGGATATAATGGATGAATTTTCACTTTCTGCCGTAAAATATTTTCCTCCCCATGTACACACGCAAAAGCGGCATTTTCTGTCGTAAACTCTTTCCCCATGTACACAACACGTGGTCCAGCTAATTATTAATTGTTGGTTCAATATTGATCACACTCCCTAGTTGTGACGTCACTCGTCATATCATCACTGCCACAACAAGCAGGTGGTTCAATCTTGATAAGGTTTTGTACTTCGTGTAGTAGAAGTGAGATTGGGAAAGAATCTATTATATAAATGTGACATTCTCCGGAACGAAGAATCTTTCTGCCTAGACGTTTCATTAATCACGTTAATACTTTCACTTTATCGGTGTTGTTTAACATACACATTTTAAATAAACTAATAAGAATTAGAAGAAAAAAGTATAACTTGTAAGTTTTAAAGTGCACACTACACGATTCGTTAACTCGCAATAGCCTAGTCGTAATTATCGCCGGACACTATACGACTTGTTACTGTCAAGTAGGTACATGTTTTGTCCGAAGTCTGATTCGAAACCACGCCTGCAGAACCAGACTCATTGTTAAGCAAATCCACACTATACGACCGGGTGCTCATTAAAGGTAGACGCACAAAGCAAAAGCCTAACAGTTGTACTGTTTGTATAAACTACTCCATTTAAGTGGGTCAACCTGAATCATTAACATAGTTTGTAGCCAATACACGTAGTCAATACGCGTAGCCAATACGCGTGGCCAAGACGCGTGGTCAATACGCGTGACCAATACGCGTAGTCAGTACGCGTAGCCAATACGCGTAGTCAATACACATAGCCTATACACGTAGTCAATACACGTAGCCAATACACGTAGCCAATACACGTAGTCAATACGCGTAGCCAATACGCGTAGCCAATACACGTAGTCAATACACGTAGCCAATACACGTAGTTAATACACGCAGTCAATACACGTAGCCAATACACGTAGCTAATACACATAGTCAATACACGTAGCCAATACACGTAGCCAATACACGTAGTTAATACACGCAGTCAATACACGTAGCCAATACACGTATTTTACAACCAGTAATGTAATAATCGACCGGAAATGTAATAATCGACCGGAAATGTAATAATCGACCGGTAATGTAATAAATCGACTGGTAATGTAATAAAAATTATGATGATAATCATTATGATGATGATGTTAATAATGATGATGAAGAAGTTGATGATGAGGGTGATCAATGATTATGATAATGATGACAATTAAGGGGTAATCTTAGTGACGATGATAATGATGATGATGTTTATGACGATGATGATGATGATACTGATTATGATGATGATGACAATGATGATGATAATAATAATAATGATTATAATGACGGTGATGATGAGGGTGATAAATGGTTATGATGATGAGGAGGAAGATGAAGACAATTAAGCGGTTTTAGTGATGATGATGATGATGGTGACGAAGATGATGACAATGAGGGTGATCATTATTACGATGATGAGGACGACGAAAATGACATCTTCAGTCTCGTCATCCTGCTCCTCCTCCTCATCGTCATCATCATCCTCATGTTCACCCTTATAATGTCTGGCCATGCTGACACCCACTCGACGTTCACAAACGTATGGTTAACATGGGAATCTCAGAACGAGTGAGCCGCATGTTTTCTGGGAGGATATATGGAATGCCGTTCATATAACCTCCCAGGTAACGCACGGCAGTAACTACATGTTGGCAAACGATAGGACCGAGTCAGACAGATTGGTAAGGACGAAGGAGTGTCTTTAAAACGGGTCACCCCAAGAAATGATAAACTACACTAAATTAAGGGATCATCTCAAACAATTATTTAAAGGATCATTAAAAATGCATAAAAAGAAATACCTGATCATCATTGTATCAAATTAAGGGGTCGTCTCAAACAACTTGGGGGAAATCTCAAAATGCAATGTGAGATTCTATTAGAAACTTAACGTTAATCGCAAACATAATAAAATAAGGGATCAGCTGAAACAATTAAGGGGTTAGCTAAAAAAATAAAGTTAAGGGTAATTTCAGTCAGCTAAAATGTTCATCTAAACTATTAAACGGTACCTAAGGTATTTTAAAATATGACTAAAGTTAAGGGATTTTATCAAAAACAATTTAAAGGATAATATAAGGAGGAGTCATTTAACAATGAACTTGCTGATCATCTCAAAACATTATGGGGTCATCTCATAAAATCAAGTTGTCGTTTCAAAAAAAATTAAATAAATTAAGGGATCATCTCATAAAATGAATGGGTCTTCTCGAAAAAGCTAAAGGATCGTCACAAAATATGTAAAAAGTCATTTACAAGTAAACTAGTTGATCGTCTCAAAAAAGTTAATGGATTATATTAAAAAGTGTAACTAGTCATTACAAATGAACCAGCTGATCGTCTCAATAAATTAAGGGATAATTTCATAAATTAATTGGGTTTTCCCATGCCATCACTTCATATAATTAAGGGAAATCTAAACATTCATTGCAAAACACAAACTTAAGGAGTCATAAAAATATGGGGTCAAATCGAAAATGTTTAGGGGTTATCTCAAATAGATTAAACGGATTTTAAAAATAAATTAAGGAATCATTTTAAAAATGGGTCATTTAACAAAGTAACTATCTCATCATCTAAAAAATGTAATAAGAGGGTCATCTAAAAATCAGCCTCTTATTTTACGTTTTGAGGTGATCCCTTTTTAATTTAAAGACGCAAGTAGTTTTGGGGATGACCTATTAATGTCGCAACTTTAAATGTACCCCTTAATTTTATATTTTGCTTTATTATCCCATAAATGGAAACAAAAGCCAATTTTCTTGGGTTATTCACCTAAAAGTATGAATACAAACTAACCATTTGCAACTACAATCAACAATATCACGCCAGTGGTTTATTAGGAAAAGCTTGTTGAACATACATCAACCATATTTCATGGGCAGCGCCATTGTTGTCGCTAAAACTACGTAGTGAGTTCCTGCTTATCTCTACAACTAGTTTTCCACGCTTCCGACAGATGGCGCTTATTCTTTTTAAGAATATTAACATTTTTGAAATGACCGCTTAATTTGTTGAGGGAACCCCTTTATTTTATGAAATGACCATTTAATGTTATAAGATGATCTTTTAATTTATTGAGACGATCAGTTAGTTCTTTTTTAATGAACATTTACTGTGAAATGACACCTTAACTTTTTTTAGAAGACCCTTTTATTTTATGGAAAGAGCCCTTAGTGTTTTGAGATGATCTTTTAATTTATTGGGATGATAAGCTAATTCTTTTTTTTGTTATGAACATTTACGTTTTTTAAATGATCCTTTACCTTTTTTAGAAGACCCCTTTTTTGTAAGAGGTGAACTTTAATGTTTTAAGATGATCCCTTAATTTATTGAGACAATTAGCTAGTTTATTATTAATGATCGCTTGCATTTTTTGTGTGATCCCATAGCTTTTTCGAGAAGCCCCATTATTTTGTATGCGATGATCCCATATTTTTCAGACAATCAGCCACACACTTTTTGAAATCATACTTTACTTTTCTAAAGACTAGTTTATTTTATTACATGACCCATTAATGTTTTGAGATGATCCATTAAGTTATCGTGACGATCAGCTTATTAATTTTTTTTTAATTAAACCTTTACAGTTTTCTTTGTGATATGATCCCTTAGTACACTCCGTAGTTTGTTTTAAAATCTTAAGTTTGCATTTTGATGACTCGTTATATTTGTATTTTTATATGACCCTTAATTCTATGATATGATTTTTTTATTTGCTGAGATGATCAGCTAGTTGATTTTTTTGTAATGACCCCTTACATTTTTTAATGTTCCCTTCACTTTTTTGGAAGACCTCTTAATTTTACGATGTGACACATTAATTTGTTTGAGACGATCAGCTAGTTATTTTTTAAAATGATACCTTATATTTGAGATTAACGTTTATTTTCTAAAGGACCCCATTTTCATCTTCCTTGCTACCCTGCCTGATTTGAACCTATCGTTTGCCCAAATCAATTATTATTATTGCCGTATGCTATCTAGGAGGATATATAAACGGTAGTCCATATGTTCTCCCAGAAAACAAGCCGCTGAATCGTTCTGAGAATCTTATTTTAAGTATAAATTTAGTGAACGTCGAGAGGGTGTTAGCTAGCGATGATAAGGGTGAACATGAGGATATTGAGGAGGAGGAGGACGATGGGGCTGATGAGGATGATGTAGTTGTCTTCATCATCGTATTAATTATCATCCTCATAATCATCATCGTAGCACTAAGATAAACCCTTAATTATCTTAATCTTTCCCCTCCAATTCATCATCCTCGTTACCATTTATCATCTTCATCATCGTCGTCATCATAATCATCTTCATCGTTTTTATTACATTACCGGTCGATTATTACATTACTGGTTGTAACACACGTTGTCAATACAACTGGTATAATGTCGCACAACAAAACCAAACCAGGTTTGCCGAGCATGTGCATAAAGGTAATACTGATTATTATTCTGTTAAATTGTTGTATAAGACGACACTTTACACTTACCTATTAATTTTGATAGCTTTGTTTTTGTGGGGTGTAAAAGTACATGGCATCAGTAAAACAAGTGGACGTCAAGTATCTGAATAAATGTGTTAATGTTAATACGTATGGCTTGTTGGTCTAGGGGTACGATTCTCGCTTTGGGTGCGAGAAGTCCGTTGTTCAAATCCCGGACGAGCCCCGCTACTTTTTATACCTATTTGCGATTAAGTTGTAAGAATTTGTCCAGAGTGACGAATTAAGGGCATCAATTGATCTCATAAAAAACTGCGCAGAATTTGTAGAAAGTTTATTATATTTCATTATAACATTTCATTAATTCATTTCGTTTAACGCCCATTATTTGTAGGTGTAGGACCAGACATACCAAATACACCGTACCATTTCTTCAGCCACCACAAGACAGAATTACACCCTTTATCAAGGCCTTGCGTCAGCGTCCACAGGGTTCTGCGTCCACCCACCACAGAGTGAATAGGCGACAGCTGCTAAACCAGTGAAAGGGTTTAAAACACGCAGCCACATCGCCACGTCACCACGTGTGATTTTAGTGTTCCATATAAAGGGCGATCAATTATTATATCTTTGTCTTTTACAATTGACGCCGTCTCTTACAATATTGTACTGTATGCCGTAGACTAGTGACACAGTGTTAGTGAAGCAGTTTGGATGACAACAGAACAAATCTTTGAGCGCATAAAGTAGACCATAACTGGTAAACTGGTATGCTTACCAGATACGTCACAAGGTGGTTCGTTGGTCTAGGGGTATGACTCTCGTTGTCTAGAATTGTTCTTCATTACTATTAATTAATCCGTTTTCAATGTAGTTGTAGATGTAACTTTTGGGCCCTGTGGGAGACGGGAGACGCGGGGAGGAAGCGGGCGGGATGTTACAAAGGAACCTATTCAACCCATGTGGATGTTTGTCGTAGATGACGTAACTCAGACAACAGGAGTTCGTTGTTACGTTTACAAATATTAGCAGCGCTATGCGTGTTTTCTATGATTGTTCCGAGTTACCCTCATCTACGCCAAGCGTCCACATAAGTTCCTCCGTGCGGTACGAACGTTTCGTGAAACCGACAGTTGTACTTGATTTTGGGGGCCTGAAGTTGTCATTACCATTGTCACTGCCCTACCAAAACATGGTAGTGCAAGGAGTCATAAGGCAGTGCAAGGAGTCATAAGGCAATGCAAGGAGTCATAAGGTAGTGCAAGGAGTCATAAGGCAGTGCAAGGAGTCATAAGGTAGTGCAAGGAGTCATAAGGCAGTGCAAGGAGTCATAAGGCATTGCAAGGAGTCATAAGGTAGTGCAAGGAGTCATAAGGCAGTGCAAGGAGTCATAAGGCAGTGCAAGGAGTCATAAGGCAGTGCAAGGAGTCATAAGGCATTGCAAGGAGTCATAAGGTAGTGCAAGGAGTCATAAGGCAGTGCAAGGAGTCATAAGGCAGTGCAAGGAGTCATAAGGCAGTGCAAGGAGTCATAAAGCAGTGCAAGGAGTCATAAGGCAGTGCAAGGAGTCATGAGGCAGTGCAAGGAGTCATAAAGCAGTGCAAGGAGTCATGAGGCAGTGCAAGGAGTCATAAGGCAGTGCAAGGAGTCATAAGGCAGTGCAAGGAGTCATAAGGCAGTGCAAGGAGTCATAGGCTCTTGCAGTGGCTGCCTTTTGTCCAGTGCAACGACGGGCAACTCGGCTAGCTGATGATAAATGACGTGCTACGGTAATTACAGATGACCAGGCGTAGTTAGAGAGGACGGACAACCGTTGAAAGTGAAGACCTTAGTGGACCTTGAAAGATTGTGAAGTAAATTCACTATTAATAGAAATGGCTAAAACCTTACTAGTGTCGTGTTTGTAATCGAAACTTGAATACTCCTGCAGTTAAATGTGAACTATGTGAAACAAGTCTCCATAAAACTTGTGCGAAACTAACTCAACACCAATATATGTTAATTCGTAGAAAACATATTGTTTACCACTCTCCTTCTTGTTGTGAAGTTTTCCTATTTCAGAATATAAGCTGTGATGAATGTATATTAAAAAAAATATTATATTCATACATTAGTTAATAAATGTTCCCACATTTATCATAAACAAATATTCAAAATTGAAACAGAAATTGACTGTTTCATCCCTATTATGGCTGGCATCCTGGCATACGTGGAGCATAAGCACGACTGAGACAGCTGATAGGACCCACCCGGCGCCATCTACACTCACTACAGAGGACACAATGTTTACTTGGATATTGTGCCTCTTAGCAACAGACTACTAGTTAGAAGTATGATGGACATTGTCCAGCAGATCACCTTCTCCGTCAACTACTCAGCCCAAAGGACTGCCTGTCTGTCAAGCTGAGCTCGAGTTAGACGTCGGTGTACAGGCTGTATGAACAACAGTCTGTGATACAAGACGGTCCAGTCGTGCGAACGTTCTATACACATTCACTGCTGTAGTCACTGTCCTGGGATATTTGGAAGAAGACGGGGACGGCAAAGCCAGAGGCTACTTGTTGTCCGTCAAACATGTTGACTTCATCATAACCATTCACTGACAATTGAGCACCTCCTGCAAAGTGGGTTTCCTCTGATAACAATCCTACAATCAAAACAGTGTAACCTCTGCCAATGCGGTATCGACTACTGTCGCCCTGTTGCAGCAAGAGAGGGCCGACCCAGAAGTATGCATTCTTTGACAATGCGGTAGAACTAGCCGGAAGATTTGAATTTAGACGAGCAAGCCACTCAGTGGTGGTAGACTGAGGCATCGTCCGTGAGAATGTACCTGCTGATAGCTGAAGCAACTCAAACGCCCAATGTACCCGCTGATAGCTGATATAACTCACACGCCCAATGTACCTGCTTATAGCTGAAGCAACTCACACGCCCAATGTACCCGCTGATAGCTGATATAACTCACACGCCCAATGTACCTGCTGATAGCTGAAGCAACTCACACGCCCAATGTACCCGCTGATAGCTGATATAACTCACACGCCCAATGTACACGCTGATAGCTGATATAACTCACACGCCCAATGTACCTGCTGATAGCTGATATAACTCACACGCCCAATGTACCTGCTGTTCACGGATCACCTGCTGCAGGAAATTGACACACGTCTATTAGTAACTCAGAATCACTACGAGGCCCAGTACCTCACATCACGACAGCGGGTGCGTCTGACACTAGATTGTCCAGCAGTCGGGATACTGCTGGTGATGTCTGTCTCGACTGTCACAGCAGAGCGGTCATTGAGTGTCATACGACGTAATGGTGACAAGAACAAAACTTTGGATGCAGAACGCACATCCACCAGTTCAGTCGTTCAGTGATAACATTCCGCCCAAATGAAGGAGAGGGTAGTTACACTGTACTTAACCCTTTCTGTACAGACATGACAGACTCGTGAACACTTATTACCGGAGCGTTATCATTGCCTACAGATGTCTTCTTGGCTTATGATCGAACGGCTATTATTATTGCAAAGAGTTTGCGTCTGTCTATTAATATAAGTATCAGGATTGATTCTTAGTACATAATAGTCATCATACTACAAGTTTACCAATGATTTTGAATGATATTGTAGTACATGTACATGCATTGTAACAATGTTTCACTAACTGTTGTAATTAATTGTGCTGTTACATAGTAAACGCGTCATTGAAGTGTGTAAACAATCTTAATGCACTGCAACATCCTAGCAAATTAAAACTAGTCTTTGTTATACATATAAATCATGATATACTGGTTCACACCCACCAGGGATGATATACTGGTTCACATCCACCAGGGATCGGTGTCGAGTAGGAGGGTCGTGTTTTCTCCATGACCGGAGGGGCATTCTTTTTTAGTTTTAGTTGTTTTAATGCACCAGATTGTAAATGATTACAGCTTGCTATACAAATGGGCAACTAGACCCCCGTCTTAGATGTGTGTTTCCACGTGAATTTATGCCTAGCTATGAGCCTGATGGCTGTAATTTATTTACATTTTCAGATATATTTACGACATTATATACATATTCCATTTGTGTGACGTTTCATGTAGATTAAAAACACTAAAAAACAGTACGGTGACATGTGATTTTATATTAAGTGTAAGAAAATAAAAACGGGCTCGTCCGGGATTTGAACCCGGGACCTCTCGCACCCTAAGCGAAAATCATACCCCTAGACCAACGAGCCACCACGTGTACGAAATTTCAGTTTGTAATTATTAAGTCAGTCAGTTACCTGTGATTTATGAAAAAAACTTAACACACATTTTTGAGTAGTATATTTCTAACATAAACAGAAAGGACATCGATTTCTCGAAATACTTAATTAGGCCCAATGAAGCCTTCATTATGCATAGCATCTTCTTTTCCGCCGGTATTAGTACAGCACGTTGCAACGTGATTCGTCCTTCGTGACAGGTAACAGTTGCTGTCAGTGTTATTAATCACGTCGTGTCACACTATACCCTATATTGCGGAAGAGCAGCATATCTCTATACCGTTGGTCGTATGGCTGGGTTACGGGTATTAGGCCTATACGTGACGACCCATACAGACCATTTGCTGTTTGACAAAAGTTCAGTTAAGGAACAGGACGTGTCACCAGAGGCCGGGCTGTGTGGAATCTACGCTACGCAGACCGATTGATATGATACGAGTGATTGTAGTTCGATGGAAGAATTACTTTTTTTAGCAGTAGATACTTATTATCTAAAAAAATTATAGTTGAAAACTATACAAGATGCAACCCATTTAATCTGTTTTGGTTTGAAAATCAGTGCAGCCACGATACATGTCATGACCCTAAACAAGGGCCCTAAATAACTGGAGGATGTCAACGGTCCACGCCGGCTGTCGCTGATCTGATGATGTCAATACTGAATCACACCTGACTAATGACTTTTTACAAGCTGCGGGTGATTGTATGGTGGCTCGTTGGTCTAGGTGTGTGTTTTTCGCTTCGGGTGCGAGGGTTTCCGGGTTCAAATCCTGGACGAACCCATTATGCTTTTACCCCTATTCACACTTTTCACGCACTCACTGCAACTGTCATGGGTGTTGATTCAATAGTATGGTACACTGTGGTCAATACAGGGGATTTTATTAATACAACCGAAATTGTAATACTCGACCAATAATGTCATAGCCATGATGTAATAAATCCGGGATTTGAACCGGGGACCTCTCACAGTAATAGTTCGTTGTTCAGCGAGCAGCTATGTGTAATTTAGTCATCTTAGTTCCTACTGAATTTGGATTTTCATATGAAATTATCACTGTAGTGAATTTATGGACGGAGAACAAATGACATTGATGTCGCTATTTTTAATTAGGACTAATTAAATCTTCAGTAGGCCGAAACAAATAGTCAAAGATTAGTCAGATGTGTTACCGTCATCAGATCAGCCATAGCCCGCGTGGGCCGTCGACATCAGATCAGCCATAGCCCGCGTGGGCCGTCGACATCAAATCAGCCATAGCCCACGTGGGCCGTCGTCATCAGATCAGCCATAGCCCGCGTGGGCCGTCGACATCAGATCAGCCATAGCCCGCGTGGGCCGTCGACATCACATCAGCCATAGCCCGCGTGGGCCGTCGTCATCAGATCAGCCATAGCCCGCGTGGGCCGTCGACATCACATCAGCCACAGACCGCGTGGGCCGTCGTCATCAGATCAGCCATAGCCCACGTGGGCCGTCGTCGTCTGATCAGCCATAGCCCGCGTGGGCCGTCGACATCAGATCAGCCATAGCCCGCGTGGGCCGTCGACGTCAGATCAGCCATAGCCCGCGTGGGCCGTCGTCGTCAGATCAGCCATAGCCCGCGTGGGTCGTCGTCATCAGATCAGCCATAGCCCGCGTGGGCCGTCGGCGTAATTTTTTTCCTATCAACGTTCCGGGCTATTAACATATATGGGCGGAGATTACTCGATGATGCTGGGTTGAGCGACAGCGCGAGTGACCTAAACAGAAGAATATTATGGGCTAGAACTATAAATACTAATCGTCGGGTACGTTGCACGTGTGTTGGCGGAGATTACTCGACGACGCTGGATGAGCGACAGCGCGAGTGCCCTAAATAGAAGAATATGGGCCAGGCTAGAACTATAAATAATAATCGTCTGCTACATTACACGTGTGTTCGCTACATAATTGTAATAATGATATGTTACATGCATAGCTAGGCCTATATACAAGCGTTCGTGTTTGTATGTTCGTCAGAAGTTTACAATAAAAATGGGGTGGGTGGGTGGGTATGGTTGTGTGTGGGTGGGTGCGAGCGAGCGAGCGAGCGAGCGAGCGAGCGAGCGAGCGAGCGAGCTTGTGTGTGCGTAATGTGCAATTATATAATTTTATATATGCACCCACCAGTGACATGTGTCATGTGTGCACTAACTGACTATAAATTGTTGCAAATAACATATGATTCACACATAAGTGAATGCAACTAAACTTTTATTAAAAAATTTAATCATTTAATAATCAACTACCTGACTACTTTAATCATATACCCTACACACACAGCTATGACATTCATCAGCACTATACACTCGTGATAGAAACAATTTACAATTGTCACATCTTTACAATGAAATACACTATTTTGGAAAAGGGAGAATGCTGAAATAATACAACTTATGACTGCATTGCCCTTTCAACAACTCACAGTTGACGCCTATTGTAACACACTATGTATGCAACTAATTACTGACTAATGTAGTTAATCAAAAACTATAACTAATAAGTATGCTGAATTAGTCTGAAGTAACCATGTTTACACACAAATGTAACTAAGTGATGGGTATAATGAAAACAAGCAAAGTTGAGCTTATCTGAAGCTCATGTTAGCTACTCTTAAAACTTGTATTTACCGGTATATATAATAATAACACATATAGTACAACAGTTCACATAATGAATAGTATCGGTTATTTTAAAATATAACTAAGAATATAATTTTCTTTAAAAAGTGCCTTGAAAACATGTATATTACGACAACTTTAAGTTCACATTCAAGATAATTCCATAGTTTAACCCACTAATTAGATAAACACATTGATTTAATTTCAGTTCGAATGTATACCTTCTTCTTTTTACATATTTACATGTCTGGTCTTGCGAATTGCTACAAAATGTACAAATTATTTCTGCAGGTTAACAGGCAAAATGTTATTATATGCCTTGTACATGCTTCTTGTAGAACATGGGATTTGTATGATCCAAATGCTTGCCTC
Source organism: Lamellibrachia satsuma (assembly GCA_033239005.1). Lineage (NCBI taxonomy): Eukaryota > Metazoa > Annelida > Polychaeta > Sabellida > Siboglinidae > Lamellibrachia > Lamellibrachia satsuma. The sequence continues at coordinate 14,217,877 of BSQZ01000005.1, read as the reverse complement.
TACATACAATTCTAGAAAACATGTAACAAATTGGGTCTATATGTGTGTCCACAAATTTCTGCAAAATAAGTCATGTATGGAAGAGCCAATGACCAGTGTAAGACATATAGAACCTTCTCAATTAGGACAAGACATGCTTTATAAAATATTGCGGTTGTTTTTGAAATTTATGATTGCACCACAACAACCCGCTATCTTCGAAGGGAATGCGCGCCACGTGATGACGCGTCACAGTCGGCGGAAAGCACATCACGTGATGATCCGTCAGTCATCTTTGTAAAATCTCCGCCCATTTATGTTAATTGCCCGGAACGTTGATAGGAAAAAAAATTACGCGGGCCGTCGTCATCAGATCAGCCATAGCCCGCGTGGGCCGTCGTCATCAGATCAGCCATAGCCCGCGTGGGCCGTCGATATCAGATCAGCCATAGCCCGCGTGGGCCTTCGACATCCTCCAGTCATTCAGGGTCCAGATTTAGGGCCATGACAAATGATTAACTCACATCAAACATACTTCCCTATTCAACAACAACATATATGATTGTTCAATGTCTGATGTGAGAAGGTCATAGACACTAGTTTACACCCGTCCGTGGAGCAAAAGGGACGAAACCACATTTCATTTTCCAATACGCCGCCTTATAGAGTTTCGTAGTATTCCTTGAAAAAAAGTGTCTATGCTGTTGGTAATTCGTGAAAATCACATGCCTTTTAAGAAAAACGCACCCAACGCAGACTCCCTTCAATCTTGGCCCAGTCCGGTGAATGGTTTAGAAATGTTGGTGCTGCCATCAAATGACAGATCCAATATAGTAGTAAAGAAAACATTAACTTTACTAACGTATCCGATGTGAAAGTAAAAAATCACTCATTCAACAAACACAAAGGTAAGTTATTTACAGTTATTTACTTACCTTGTTCTTGTCTACCTGTCCGACAAAGATGGATACAGTGGGCGAACTGAGTGTTGAACTGAACTACATTTACGATCCTTCCGCCATTACCACATAAACAGTTCCTATAATAGTAGCGATTGTGCGTTGTAGATGTATTTATAAGTTACTTTTTATCATCGCCTATTGGTAGACCAGAGACCAAAGGTGCAAAGAGGTAAACGAACATAGAAAGAGGCGGTGTTAGTGGCACAATAGTTAGACTAGTTATAAGGTTGACAACACGTCCTGTAACAGAGACTGCCAGTCAAGAATCAGATGTTTTTAGTCGCATCAGATGTGCAAACCACTGCAGTCACCTACGGCGTAGCTCCATTATCGCCCGTAATATATATTACACAGCCATGTTACCAGGCAAAGTAACATCCACTTAGGTGAAATCAGAACAGAACTAAAAAAGCAAATTGTATAGCATAATGCCCCAGGTCTGAAAGCTATAATCTAAAAAAATCATTATAAATTGTTGGTGATAAGAGCCTAATCCTGCGAGACACGTGCCTAATCGTGCTTCCACTGGCATTAAACAGAGAGCGCTAGGCGTCGCCCACGAGGGACACCTAGGCATTCATAAGACATAAGCGCTCATACGCACTAACGTATGGTTCCAGTGCACCGAAAATATGGTTCTCGGGTGTCTGCCCTGCCACGCTACAACACCGGTAGAACGGCCGGAGCTTCTGAACATGTCAGAACTACCAGACAGGCCTTGACAGCGAGTCTGCGTGGACTTCTGTGGTCCGCTGCCAAATATCTCTTGGTGATCGTCGATGAATATTCGCGTTTCGCAGTGGTTGAAATCGTCCATTCAACTTCGGCGAAGGCGACCATCCCGGTTCTCGACAGAGTGTTTCAATTCCGTGTTCCTTACGTGTGTAAGAGCGATAACGGACCACCATTCAACGGCAGCGAATTCGCAAAGTTCACAAAGTACCCCGGATTTTGGCACTGCAATGTAACACCATTGTGGCACTAAGCCAACGCCCAGCAGAGAGGATCAACCAACCATTGTGGCACTAAGCCAACGCCCAGCAGAGAGGATCAACCAACCATTGTGGCACTAAGCCAACGCCCAGCAGAGAGGATCAAACAACCATTGTGGCTCTAAGCCAATGCCCAGCAGAGAGGATCAACCAACCATTGTGGCTCTAAGCCAATGCCCAGCAGAGAGGATCAACCAACCATTGTGGCACTAAGCCAACGCCCAGCAGAGAGGATCAACCAACCATTGTGGCTCTAAGCCAATGCCCAGCAGAGAGGATCAACCAACCATTGTGGCTCTAAGCCAATGCCCAGCAAAATAATAAATATCTGATAAAGCGACAGAGCGACGAAGGAGAAGATAAAGCAGTATGCTATGCCTCTCCTAATGCAAATCATCAGATCTTTCACCCGACGATGTTGTACTTCTACGGAATCGACGCGAGAACAAGTTAACACCTACGTTCGATCCTCGACCCTACACTATAGTAGGCAGAAAGTGTGATTCGGCGGGCCAGTCATGAAACCGACCCCGATGACGTCGTCATTGAGGTTGATCGCGGACAGCAGGCGGGTCCGGCTGATACGACCGATGATCCGGCTGATACGACCGATGATCCAGCTGTTCCGGTGCAGCTCAGTGAATCACAACCCGCTGTCGTGGTGGTGACGCCAAAGTCGGAACAGGTGCCATCAGATTGTCGTGAAAGGCGCTACCCTAGGCAAACGCGTCACCCACCGAAACACTTGCGTGATTTCACTCTCCTGTGACTGTTACACTAGCAGACTGAACCTTAATCTTGGATGACAGTGATACTGTTTTAATTAACTGTTTTACAATGCAATATGGGACTCTGAACGTTAATCTCGAACAATAGAATGATTATGTTTAATTGTTGAATAATAGGCTGCGTACTTTAGTTATTGTGTTTATCCAACAATTTCTGTTTTTACTTATTGTGCAACAGCCATGCGAAGGCTTGTGAGAAGTTATATTAATTACATGGTTTTTCATTTAACGAAGGAGGGATGTGGCATCCTACCAACGCCTAACTGCGAAGCATCCGTTGAGCAGTCACGATGCGCACGGAGATGCGCGGAAGCGAGGTTCTTGCATAATTGAGCATACCGACATTAATGAGAATTAAAGCCGTTCGTTTCAATCATACTATCGTCACTTCCGGTATCAGTGCAATCATCTGCTGCGGCTGAAGACGTCAAGAAAGTTTTTAAGCTCATTGCCTAGTCGCGTACGAGGTGTACGAAGTGTACGAGATGTATGAGGTGTACGAGGTGTTGCGACAATGTCAGGGACTTGATTCTGGAACAGATGTGAGCCCGCAGATACTAGACACGTGGTTTCGCTCTCTGGCAATGACAATGTAGCAGCATTCGGCTTCACTGTCCGCCTTGTATCGCCTCGGCTTCGCCTACGAATATTGTTGTTGTCTCGAAATTCGTGTCCGATCTTCAGTAACAGATAGTGTCAAACCTTCTTCTTGAACAATCCCATCCGCAATAGTTTTCAAAACACGCCCAGCGTCTTCCACATCCGAAGTAAATATGTTCTGTTCATTACGAGTTACCAGATCGTCACGTGATTACGTCAACACATTTGATTGGCCAATAACTGGAACTTACGTCATGTGCAAATGAAAACGTTGCTTCGTAACGTATACAAAACGTCGTTTATGATAACTCGCCGTTATTTGTATTGTTGCTCGAAGAGCCGCTTTCAGAATCATAATTACGGAAGTGTCTAGGCAATAATGACTTAACATGTGTGTATATAACTGCATGAATGTGTGTGCATGCATGTTTACAACTATATATGTTTATATGTATGTATATAGTGTAGGTATCGATTTCCGAGAGCTGTAAAACATGGTTGGAGTCCCAATCTCTCTGCGGATGAGAAGGAATCCCGGAATAGTTCCCACTTGTTTGACGAGCCTGTTTCGTCCGAGAACAGCCTCTCATTTTCCGAGAATTCTGGGCGGTGTTTTAAACACGATGTGGTCAACCTTAGCTTAACGATGTTATCAAAATTATAATTAATCACTATTGGTAAACATTACCGCTACGTGCTAATCTGAATTTGAATTACCCACAATAATCCACATGACTACATCTTTCCAATTACCATTTCAAGTGAAAGTTTGTTCTGTGATGATCCACGCCACGCCAACTTCCTAGTTTCTGTCACGTCGTCGTCGACACCCGCATAATGACCTTCTTCCACATCTTTCTCCATTTAATTCGTTTTTATCGAGCACTGCCTCGCGTAGTTCCGTCTGTCCCCGCGTCTTCGGCTTGACCCCGTCCATCCATCTAGTTCTCGGGCGTCCTATTGCCTTCTATCGTGACCAACATTGTATCCTTTCTGTCATTCATGCTCGTTTACAAATCCTTTTTAAAATGTACTGGGTTCTCCAATGTTGTGAAAGAGTTCAACACATCCCGGTGTAGTTAGATTTGCCTCGTTTCGATCCCGGGCTGCTTTAGTCTCGCTTATTTGACTCTCGCTCGCCTTCGTGAACTCGCCGAGAACAGAGTCTGGCGTCAGTGACATCGCTTGACTGTTACCGTCGGGTGGCACCACTGTTCTGATTGATCGTGTTGGCGATATATATCAGGCATGAGGCAATTAACTTGAAAATTTAATTAATTAAATTACAATTAACTCAGACATTAACTTCACACATTTCCCAGGACAATTAGATTAAATTAAATTGACCCCCACATTCAAAACAGTTATAAAGACTTGTAACAGAAATGTGTTTTTTAACTTTGTTGGAAAGAAATTTGCTCATACATTATTTACATGCCAAGACATTCCTTCAGGGGGCATTTGATCACAGTTTAAAAGTTGTTGATAAAATTAATAATTTTGCTCCGAAAGGGTTGAAAAATTGTGGCTGAAGATTTGCAGGCGTGGGGTTTCCTCCTATATTCAACCACCAAATTAATAAAAACGAGCAACTACGTGCATCATTTCTATACACCAAGTTGTTATTTATGCAGTGTTTTATAATAAATCATTAGGTCTCACCTTTACACATTAGCATTAAATATGTAAACACTATTTGTTATGCATCACTAGAACTGGCTTGCTTTCGATTTAAGTTGGCAATGTCAAATATTCCAAACTGAAGTTATGTTACTTTTCTCTACATCTCCCCATTAATGGCTACTGTACACATTTCACTCAGCTATATAAAGTATCACCTGGCTACATACAGAGGTTGATATCAGAACGAATAGTCTTCACGCAATAATTGCAGCGTGGCTGAATGCTTCCCAGAGAAATTGAGATGATGTTGGAATGAACAAGTCTGCCAGGGGGTGAAGCGCTTTGAGCAATCCCAAAGACTGGATACCGCGCTATATAAGAACGTACCTTATTAAATTGACAAATTCCCAATTAACTCTCAATTAAGTGCTCATTTAACAGTTGACATTACTGGATAGTTCACAGCCATGTTATCCAGAATTAATTGGGAATTTGTCAATTTATGTTTTTATATGTACACATGAAAAATTATAGTTGCCTAGTCTAATGGCCCCATAGGTCTATCTGGATGGAAGTAGCCAGCCCCAAATGTTTACTTTAGATAAAGATTTGCTGAAGCCACATTTAGCCATCAACTTATCACCCTACCAGAGGACATTCTATTGTCTAGGCCTTCCCTCCAATTCATGGGTGCCTGAATGACCAGCCCACCCCAGTTGGTACAGCGTCTCTATGCTCTGTGATGTTCTCCCTCCCATTCACACATGTCTGAACCTGATCCCTCTCAGACTAATGACTGGAATAGTGTCTACAGGCCTTCTGGATAACATGGCTGTGAATTATCCAGTAATGTCAACTGTTCAATAAGCACTTAATTGAGAGTTAATTGGGAATTTGTCAATTTACTAAAATAAAATTAACCCCTTTCGATAAACTTAATTAATTTAATTTAATTAAATTAGCCTTTCTGGAAAAGTTAATTAATTTAATTTAATTAACTTAATTGAGTTAATTCAATTAACAAATTAACAATTGAAATTAACCCATGCCTGATATATATATATATATATAACATGTTATTCATAACTAGTGAGTTAGAATGAAAGTCCAATGATGTATATCCAGATTCTGGGTATAAATCCGGGTTCCGTAACAATGGAACCCACTCTCTGATTCCAAGCCCTGGTGTATGGGCACGGACCACAGTAAGAATCCGTCCTCCATTACATAGACAAAGAGTCCCAAGGAAAAAATTAATGCAGATATGGTATATTTGTGAGAGCAGAAATTGTGTGGATGAGTGAGTGGAAGTGATGTTTTTTGTGCACAGTAGCATCTAAGCTTTGAAATGATGCCATTTGTCAGTTGGTTTACCAGTTGAGTAAAGACACAGTGGCCATCAGGCAGGGTGTACTCATATTTTGGAAACCGGGGAATTTCATGACAGAAATGCAGGGGTGTCATGCATTGAAGCAATTTGTGTGAAAAGGAGATATGTAATTTTCACGAATTTCACACACCAGGTGTCTTAGTGGGTCTTTAATTTTCTGTGAATTTAAAAAAAAAATTGTAGGATAAATTTTCAATGTAGGCGCAAGAACGTTATAATGGTCGTCTATGGGAAAAGTGACTGTGGTCCGTGCCCTTATGCTACAAACGGTGGCGCCACCAACCGGAGCTTGGATAATGGAGGCTAGGGCTTCTATGAAATGAAGAACTGTATTTGTACTGTTGCCGTCAGGTGGCATCACGGATCTGATTCATGTTGGTGCTATATTTCGGTTCAGTTCGATTGACTTAGTTTCGTTCGTTCAAATGTTGCCGTTTGCTGGGCAGTCAGTTGACGGACATTCAATATATGCCGTCGGGCGCAGGCTAGAACAGCACAAACGATAGACGTATTGTACATATAATAATGAACACGCATATATATTTTAATGAACCATCATTTGATAACGGAGAAATAAATCAATTACTTGTGTTTCACCAGAGTTGTAGTTGTAGTCAATCTTGTAGTCAAGCCATGCTGAAATGTGCTACTGAAAAATGACGTCATTCTGCGATAACCTGACAAATTGGTGTCAAGGCACGTTCATGTGGAATTTATCGGTAAAAAAAATTGTCAAAACAATATGTCGTATTATATTAAAATTAACTATTCTTTACATTTGACACCATCTTTAGACTGGAAGTTGTTAGTGTCACTATTTCTCGTAATATTCCCAGTGTTCTTATTCAAAAATGTACTGTTCCCATTGCCTGGTCCTTTGATTACAAGGTAGACATTCAATATAATAGGTATAATTATTTTATATCTACATACAAAGTAACATCAAATAAAGTATCGTGTACGGTGATCCTATGAACCATACTGTTCCGTTCACATAACTATTATAAACATACATACATACATGTTCCTCACATGTGATGCGTGCCAGCGTGCGTCCGTGTGTGCATGCGTGCGTGCGTGCGTGCGTGTGCACATGTGTGTGTGCGTGCGTGTATTGGCTAAAGAAAGTGGCACCGTTAATTATAATAGGAAATGACTAACTAGTCTTTCCGGGAAGGTTCTTTATCACTTAGGCCCTACATTATAATAATTAGATTATAAGATTAGATTAGATAATAAGTGTATGTAGGGGAAGGTGGGGCATGACCGCACGGCGCACACCTGGTTATTAGCCAAACCACGTAGTATTTGGTTTCACAACTGTGGTCTACGGTAGCAGCTAACTCGTACATCAAACCCTTGAACCAGCCAATTGAACTCGTTTGCGTCGGTAAGAAATAATAAACTAAAATGTCGTTTTTGCAGAATTTCATGTAATTGTATACATATTATATTGATACGTAACTCACACTCTCAATACTATATGCATATATTGGTGTGTTTATGCATTTTTGGAATGCGTGTCATTATATATAGTGTTGTCGTTGCACAAATAACCTTTACTACCACAAACTCCGTATGGTGCAACATTTACAATCTTCTCCCGCCGACCGTTTGGGGCCTATCGGCACAGGTGTGTGCAGACACGCGGACAATACGGATATGTCCCAGTGCAGTAAGTTAATTTACATAGCGTGACGGCATGATGTAGATATTATTAGAATATATATTTAATATGGTTTGTTCGTTCATTTACAGACGCATTAGTCATTATATGATATATAACACACCTTACGCCCATGTGGATATTCACCAGCTAACCATTCTGGAGGGGGTATGACAAGAACCCAGGATGTACTCAAAACATTGCCAGTAATAGCAGTACACAATCCTTGAGAATGTCTCTAGTTGAACCGCCGTATATAGATACATGTTAGACTTCTGTCAAAAATATACCCTTAGGCCTATATATCAAGTTGGTTGCATTGAAATATGCACCACTGAACGTGTAGAATATGCGCTGTTCCATGGTATAGATTATTTAACTAACACATTTTATTCTCAAATCAACGGGACCTCTCAGTGTCTAGATATCCTTTTTCGTAAAAACGCCTTTTTGCAACTAAAGTTACGGAAGAATACAAGGGCAATTTAAGGCGTCGCTAGACATTAATTACTAGGTTTAATTACCAGTATTACCTCGTAATTTCGAGAGATATTGACTGGCAGCACCAATCATAGATGGGTGTTTCTGTGACTGTGATACCGTTTATTCAAATCGTATCGTGACAATCACTAAAAAAGTACCAATTATAAGTTATCTGAAGGATGGGTATTTTTCTAGTTAAAATAATACATGCAACAATACTAATTAAACTTACGTGCACTATCTAAGCTACGGAAATCTCTGCTAAATCCATACACTTGTAAGTTCTTTTCGGCATATCGTCGATGTTGAGAAAGGCTTTGGTCACAGTACAGCGCATACTCCACATGGACAAGAGTTTGTTTACATACGCGGCGATATTTTATAACGAGCGTAAAATACAACCTTCTGATTGGTCGATAAATCAACGTGTTGATCGGGGGGGATGCGTTCGTGTGCATGAGGCGCCAAGTGGAACAAACCCACTGTCAGACTGGGCGGTGACGTCGTTCGCTCGTCGTCGTGTGTGATAGTTTAGTCGCTAACTTTGGACGGACGTAGTAAGTGTCATTTGACGCAGTCATGGACAACAAGGACAAACCTGCCACCTGGAAGACCCTGATTCCTGCCACCAAAAGAGGTACGTATGAGTGCAGTTGTCATCCGATACCCGGCCCTGAAGCGTACGCCAACTCGTAGGTAGCGATGGCGCTGCGCACGTTATTTAGGCTGGTATTTATAGCGCGACCCCAATCATGGTGACCGATGTCACTAGTGTGTCTAACGTATCGCTGTGCGTGTGACTGCCCGACACTTCGGTGTTGACATTGTCACAACCTATTCGCAGGACGAGAACTGTAAAGTATGATTTAGATGTGACGACTATTGAACAGTAGATTGAAAATAGTTGTTATTATGTTTCTCACCATGCTTTCACTAATTATGTCCGGGGTCGGCGTGGTCTAAACTAGCTGTGCTTTTCGAACCCGCATCCATTTTCACAATGCGTCTAGATAGTAGTTGATTGATGTACCTGGATAGATTCTTATTTTGATTTGTGGAAAAGACATCTCTAGTTAAGTTTCTTCATGTCTTTTAAAAGTTACTGATGCATGATATTAGTCTGTGTGCTATAGTTGACACAAACTACTAGCATGCATCCACTCCAGAAGACAAGTTTGTGTGGCTTCATTGCATTCAGAAAGGGAATAGCTCAAACATACACAATGTCATAAAATATTTGACTGTCAGGATATATGGTGTCAATACAGTTACACAAGTGTGCGCACTTTGTGCTTTTGTATTAAAAAACGTACAAAACTTTGTTGATCTCGATGCTTGTAAACAATTATTTAAATTCATATAAATCAGCGATTAAAAATATCAGAAGTAAAAAAACATAAATCAATGATTTTTTGGAGTGATTTAAATCATGATTGAAATAAAATTATTTAAATCAAACAACCCTGTCCGTAATTGAATTAAATTCAAAACACATACCGCACCAATATATAATCTGACAACAGACACAAGCCCTACAGCCAAACACAAGACATTCTTTCAGTTTTATTAACAGATGTAATTACTGTACATTTCATTCAGCTGGTTGTTAAGTCATGCAATATTTATTGCTTAAGTGGGCTGAAATCACTAGACCGTGAACTAGTGTATTGAAATAACATGCAACCAACATTTGTAGATGTACCAAGCTGATGTATGCACATGTCACTGAGTCATAAAATAGCTGGGACACAGCAGGGACACCACAGGGACACCACAGGGTCATCACAGGGACACCACAGGGACACCACAGGGTCACCACAGGGACACCACAGGGACACCAGAGGGTCATCACAGGGTCACAACAGGGACACCTCAATAAACGACATATGCAAGAAACCATTCTGGTTCATAGCTAGCCTACAAGTTGCTAGTTATGTCATAAATTCAACACCAACCCTAAGCTATCTGAGCAAAGTGAATGAATGCCTTAGCTAAGGTGCTGGCTATATAGTCAACGAAGTGGCATGAAGCAGTTATAATTTAATGTAGCTTGAATATTTGTACATCTGAAGATATATAGCAGAAACTGTTGCTATCATATTCTGCCTGTTGGTACAAAGGTTTGTGAATTATATTTAACAAGATTTAACAAGATTTAACAAGATTTGCCATCCAAGCCAAAGGCCCAGATGGCAAGTGGACAAGGAAGCCATTGGCTTATCGAGAGTCCAACAGTGTTCACCTACTTATAACCCGCCCTCCTGATATATGTGTCAACCTTGTTTTTAAACATATTCACGCTGCTAGCAGTTACACAATCTGTAGACAGTTTGTTCCATTCATTTATTGTCCTCTGTGAGAACGAGTGCTTCCTGATGTCCAATCTACATTGATCCTTTACTAATTTTACCTCATGTCCTCTAGTTCTGCTATCCTTCTTGAGTGAGAAAAACATATTTCTATCAATATTTTCATACCCATTCAATATCTTAAAAACTTCAATCTGATCTCCTCTTAACCTCCTTGTCTCTAGAGTTGTTAAACCACATTCTTTCAGACGTTCTTCATAACTAAGGTCTATAAGTTCTGGAATCATTTTAGTTGCTCTCCTTTGTATGCGTTCAAGCGTATCTATATCCTTCTTACGATATGGTCTCCATGCTTGTTTACAGTATTCTAAATGAGGTCTAACTATTGCTTTATAAAGAGGTATAATTAACTTTTTTCCCTTGTATGTTATGTTTCTTCTAATCAATCCAAGAATTTGATTACCCTTTGAAGCTAAATAACCGTAGTAATTGTGTGTACACCACATGCCACGTACCACGTACCACGTGGAAGCAAACCCCAGAGGACTAGAACAAATATGAAACCTAAGTAATCAACCATTCTTCTTTCCATTACAATGGCTCTTAGACTTGGAAGGTCAGTTATTCCCATCTCTCTACCAAGTGTCCGGTAAGCAGATTAAGCAGATGTTCCTGCACACATTAATGTCCCATCTGCCATCAGGCTAATAACTCTGACTGATATGTTCTGGCCTGGTTTCTCCAGTTAGGCTGGTGGCATCTCTAAGGAATAGTGGAAGATTAGGCAGGTGCTACTCCTCAAGGAATGGTAGATGAATATGGTACTGCCAGTATGTGGATTATGTCCAGGGGCTACAATTTACATGCAATCTTACAGAATAGGGTTGTGTTCTTGAACGGGTCCAGCTGACATAGATAAAACAAAGACACAACTTACCAGCTGACATTGATAGAACAAAGACACAACTTACCAGCTGACATTGATAGCACAAAGACACAACTTACCAGCTGACATTGATAGAACAAAGACACAACTTACCAGCTGACATTGATAGAACAAAGACACAACTCGTTGCCATGGGGAAACATCAGACAAATCTGATCATGGTACAAACTATTGTAGTCCATATCCAGGAATTTTACACTCTAGTGGCATGTCGTCATACAAAACTTTGTTGATCTCGATGCTTGTAAACAATTATTTGTGTTAAATTCATATAAATCAGCGGTTAAAAATATCAGAAGTAAAAAAACATAAATCAATGATTTTTTTGGAGTGATTTAAATCATGATTTAAATAAAATTATTTAAATCAAACAACCCTGTCCGTAATTGAATTAAATTCAAAACACATACCGCACCAATATATAATCTGACAACAGACACAAGCCCTACAGCCAAACAGAAGACATTCTTTCAGTTTTATTAACAGTTGTAACTACTGTACATTTCATTCAACTGGTTGTTAAGTCATGCAATATTTATTGCTTAAGTGGGCTGAAATCACTAGACCGTGAACTAGTGTATTGAAATAATATGCAACCAGCATTTGTAGATGTACCAAGCTGATGTATGCACATGTCACTGAGTCATAAAATAGCTGGGACACAGCAGGGACACCACAGGGTCACAACAGGGACATCACAGGGACACCACAGGGTCACCACAGGGACACCACAGGGACAACTCAATAAACGACATATGCAAGAAACCATTCTGGTTCACAGCTAGCCTACAAGGAAACATTGTCTTGTATTGTCCATATCACACCAACAAGATGTAGGAAACATTGTCTTGTATTGTCCATATCACACCAACAAGACGTAGGAAACATTGTCTGTATCACACCAACAAGACGTAGGAAACATTGTCTTGTATTGTCCGTATCACACCAACAAGATGTAGGAAACATTGTCTTGTATTGTCCGTATCACACCAAAAGACGTAGGAAACATTGCCTTGTATTGTCCGTATCACACCAACAAGACATAGGAAACGGTGTCTTGTATTGTCCGTATCACACCAACAAGACATAGGAAACATTGTCAACTGCCATCAAAATAACCACCTCAATGGGCAGGTCTATTTTCGGTATAAAACTAATGTCAAGTCCTATTATTTTCTATGATGTATAGCACATCAGTCCACAAAGTGGTAATAAACAATATATAAATGTGATATTTTGATGGCCAATTGTGCAAAGAATCCTTGCATGATGCTCCTTGTTTTATGACTGTTTGGCCAGGGGTAGGACTGAAACTCTGCATTCTGTGTTTTTGTCATCCAGTGCAATTTCTAGGCCTGTTAACCAACCCAAATTGGTAAAGTCTGGTACTTCTACTAGAAATATTGTTGGTTAATTGTCACCATTTATCAGTTTGTTATGGTTGCCTAAATATATTGGCACCATGTGAACCTGTTGATGGCACAAGGTTCTGTGCCTGTGTAAAATGTGTTAATATTGCATCTGGTTGATCAATGGTCAACCAATCACTCAGTCAGATTAACTGCTTACAGGACATGAAAGTTCATTTTACTGGCATTGATTATACAATAAATCCATAATTAATTTCCAACAAACAGCAACATCATTCGGGGGGGGGCAGATATAGGCTTGTTGGCAGGGGGTCTCAGTCAGTCCTGGTCATGTGTCTTTCTACTTACGGGGGGGGGGGGACGGGACGACAGACACATGTGTTGTTCTACTTACAGAAGGGTTAATATTAGCCAGTTGCTAATACCTCAGTCTTTACATTGACACTAGTTCTGATGTAGGCCTACATACGTTGTCCTTTACCGTAATATTTGCCACAGACACGGGTGTCTAAGACCCCCCTCCATGGCCTAGGGGGGTCTTAGGACTCCATAGACCACTCTGGATCCACTGCAGATCATTTGCGACACGTGACAGTTAGATATAATTAAACAATAATGTGCTACAAAAGGATGAACAGAGGTGTAATACATACTTATAGTCCTCCCCCGACCGGTCTAGTTATTATACAAATACAATATTGTACTAAACAATTATAAAGCTTACAACTTAATAATGTTTGATTGGAATTGCTTTTATTTTAATATTGTCATGATGTTGTCATAAAATTATATAATCTGTATAATGTATTTCCATCTGATAAGAGATGCCTAGCAGCTATTGAAGTTTTTGCTTGGCAGTGGGTGATACACCAGAACCAGAACAATGCCCCTTCTCTTGTATTTACTAGGAGCAAACAGTTTTCTATAACAACAACAAGATCAACAAGATTGTTGCAAAGTTTGTTGTTGACGTGTGTTGACATGTTGGTAGTGTTACATTTGTCTGCTCAGTCACCTGTAGAAATGTAAGAGCTGAGTTACAAAAAGGTGGTGGCTTGCTGTACACACCTATTCAGCTTGCTGTACACACCTATTCAGCTTGCTGTACACACCTATTCAGCTTGCTGTACACACCTATTCAGCAGATGATTTACTTTGTGGTTTATTTGCCTATGGCCTGACCAGCTTTGTCCAGTGGTTGTGTTCACTACTACCTCACCGAGACAACAGTACCAGGCTGATGTGTTCACTACTACCTCACCGAGACAACAGTACCAGGCTGATGTGTTCACTACTACCTCACCGAGACAAAAGTACCAGGCTGATGTTAATAAGTCCTAATAAGTCCTCTGTTTTTAACATATACCTGTGTATGTAGTTTTACTCCACTTGAAAGTGATATAAGCCTAATTTCTAGAACATGACTCCCATCCATGGAAAATAGTGTATAATTTATTTCAGTCTGCTGAAATTTGAAAAGGGTATCTTTTTGAGATAAGCCTATGTTTAGAGGGGTCAGATAATTGAATTCTTAAGGTTGGTATGCCGGCATTGTAGTGAGTCCCCTTCCCAGGAGAGAATAATTTTTTTATCAAATACCAAGAATATGTTGTGGTGAAAACTTTGTTGCTGCGTGGGCAGTTAACATGACGCATAGTCTGGAGTCAATTAAATAAAATAGGAATGAAATAACAGGTAGAATTGACATTGTGAAAAACTGATGCGAAGTAACATGGTGTTCAGAACACAGTGGAAACCCATTGTCTTGCACAGTGAAGTTAATTAACATAACTACCGCTAGGTACAGGAGACCAGGTGCTATTTGGCTCTGGTTTATAAAAGCTACCATCAATCATTGTCAGTTCTAGCTGTCTCTCTCTGTTGAGTGATTGTTTAGATATTCTCTGCGTGTTGGCATGTCATTGCTAAAAACTGATACTATTGTAGGATAAGTGAAACTTTCCTCTCATGGGTCAGTAAATTGGGAAAGGCCGTGTGTGTGTGTGTGTGCGCGTGCGTGCGTGTCTCCCAATGTTTGTACAGCCTAAATGATGGAACATGTGTCAATACTTTTTATGACAAATTAAGTTAAATTTCATATTTCTTGCAACCGTTGGTTGTGGCATTAGGTTGTAGGCGAAATAGCAGTGATTAATAAATTGTGTAATAGCATACTTGTGATTGATTAGAGTACCCTTGCCTGCTTCTCATAGATGTAGCCTTGAGCCAGCTGAGATCTACCCACTGATGTACAACAAGAAAGTGTGAAGGGAACAGGGAGTAGCCGCTTCCATCCCATCTAAGGACCACTGATGACGAGATTGCTCAAATATTCCAGGATGAGAAACTTCCAATATGCCTCAAAAGTAGTGTTTAATCATAGCACCCTACAACTGTACCACGTCAAACATGAGCAATGACTAAAGAGGTGAAAATATGGCCATGCAGAGAAAAACGTTGAACATCAAGTTAAAAGATTAAATCCTGCAAAACATCATCAGAAGGAGAAGAAAAGTAAGAGATATAATCAACTATATCATGATGGGCAGGTGAAATGGTGAGAGTGGAAAACACCGGAAGGACATCAGGTGACATGGTGAGAGTGGAAGACACCAGAAGGACATCAGGTGACACGGTGAGAGTGGAAGACACCAGAAGGACATCAGGTGACATGGTGAAAGTGGAAGACACCAGAAGGACATCAGGTGACACGGTGAGAGTGGAAGACACCGGAAGGACATCAGGTGACATGGTGAGAGTGGAAGACACCAGAAGGACATCAGGTGACATGGTGAGAGTGGAAGACACCAGAAGGACATCAGGTGACATGGTGAGAGTGGAAGACACCAGAAGGACATCAGTTGACACAGTGAGAGTGGAAGACACCGGAAGGACGTCAGAACAACTGAATAGTAAACTAGAAAAGGGAAAAAAGCAAGAGGCAGACCGATGAGATAAAATAGTGAGTGATCAGGTCTGAAAGGATGGGCAAGTACATGTGCACCAATCAAGAAATACCTTTTTAAAATGGTAACTTTATGCAACTGTTTCTGCCCAGAAAGAAACACTTGATACAATATTTGTTAAAAAATTTCAGTTGAAAAGTTGACGATGGGAGAAGGGACCGAACGGGTCTTGAAGGCTCACATGAGCTAACCTTCAAGACCAGTTTACTTTACAAATTCCTAACAATTCATGACATACCTTCCCTGAGACGAGGTATTGAATCAAACTAGGGTTGTTCCAGATCTGATTTACGCCTTCACACCAGACACAAGTTCACTTGCTGATGACAAAATTGCACATCTTCAACAGCCATCAAGCCAGTTCATCACTGTGGTCCTGTCTCAGTGGACAGTGGGCAGTTGTTGTGGCATCAGCAGTCTGAAGCAGCCAAGGCTAGCGATTCCACACCATATTGGCCTGGTTCCTCTAAATGACTGTTGCCTATACATAGTGTTAATCCCAGCATGTGGACTTGCATGGCCTATGATACAACAATAGCTGTCTAGCAACAGGCATAATGTCTCTGCCATGAAAGCTTTGTGCTGGCCGCTCATATTTACCTTAATGACAGGTCTACTTTGAACACGTGTAATCCTACCTTGAGCCAATAGAGCTCTAGAGTGAAATATTAACTTATAAGTTAGATGGCAATCAGACGGTGTGTGTGTGTGTGTGCAGGAGTCTAACACCATACCATGTCTTGGTCATACTCCTGTCCCAACCTGCACGAGCCCGAGCCCTGGTGTCTCTCTGGTAAGTCGCCCTGTGGATGTCTGTCATTGGCATCATATTACTCACAATGCCAGTGTTTACTGTGTATAGTGTTCATTACAGGGCCAACGTTGAAACAAACTGTTTTCTTATTCTTCATCTTGTGTTTCCCTCTGGGCTTCTCAACAGTCTCATCCACCTGTTTGGTGACTTGGGAAAAGTGATGTTTGGGGGAACATTGGGCCACTGCCTCTTTGACTTAACTTTTTGTCATATCCCACCTGTTGTCATATCACTACATGGTAGCCTGGTGAATTAATGGGTGGGTATGCTTGCCTCAGATATGCCACCGCTTGCAATTGTACAGTGATTTTCAAGATTGCCCAAACCTTTGCTTTGATGCACCACTGAGCTAGAGTTTCTGAGGAATTCGGTTTTTGCTCCGAACAAAATCTGTTGTCTTACTGTAACCAGGAAGCATGCAAAACCACACGTGTCACAGAGTCCAGTAGTAGCTGTACTGGATCGTCTGTACAGCCAAACAGTAAGAGATATTAATGATTAATGGCGCATGCTCTAGCCTCTAGACAAACCACTTTTTAGGTAACTGTTTTATGGTGATCATTGTCTAATGAAAAATTTGCATCAGTGGGTAATTTGGCTTATTGTCCTTGGAAGGGTAATAGCCATGTGGTGCAATGGCCATGTGGTACAGTGGCCGTGTGGGTTCACACCTGTGTAGTTTACTGGGTCAAAAGCTGTGTCATGAACTAAACCAGCGTATGATCTTTTTATAATATCAATATCAGATTTCAATTCTATTTTTTGCTGCATCGTGCAAAATGAAACCGGAAACCGTTGACATATCCTTGAGATAAATAAAGATTTAACAAGATTTGCCATCCAAGCCAAAGGCCCAGATGGCAAGTGGACAAGGAAGCCATTGGCATATCAAGAGTCCATCAGTGTTCGTCTACGTGTAACCCGCCCTCCTGAGATATGTGTCCAACTTGTATTTAAACATATTCACGCTGCTAGTGGTTATACAATCCACAGATAATTTGTTCCATTCATTTACTGTCTTCTGTGAGAATGAGTACTTCCTGATATCCAATCTACACTGATCCTTTACTAACTTAGCTCATGTCCTCTAGTTCTGCTATTTTTCTTGAGAGAGAAAAACATATTTCTATCAATATTTTCATACCAATTCAGTAGCTTAAAAACATCAATCTGATCTCCTCTTAACCTCCTTGTCTCTAGAGTTGTTAAACCACATTCTGTCAGGCGTTCTTCATAACTAAGGTCTCTCAGTTCTAGAATAATTTTAGTTGCTCTCCTCTATATGTGTTCAAGCGTATCTATATACTTCTTACAATATGGTCTCCATGCTTGTATACAGTATTCTAAATGAGGTCCAACTATTGCTTTATACAGAGGTATAATTAGCTTTTTATCCTTGTAAGTTATGTTTCTCCTAATCAACCCAAGAATTTGATTACCCTTTGAAGCTGCAATACCACACTGCTCTGAAACTTTCATATCAGCACTTATTGTAACTCCTAATTCCTTTTCTTTTAAAGTAGTACCCAGAACAGTATCTCCCATTTTATAATTTACATCCAAGTTCCCATGTCCTGTATGTAGGCATTTACATTTCCCTAAATTGAACAACATCTGCCATTTCTCAGACCATTTCACTAATCTGTCTAGATAATTTTGTAAATGTTGTTTATCACCATCGGTGTTAACCTTTCTAAACACTTTTGTGTCATCTGCAAATTAACAAAGCTTAGACTGATTTTGTTTTCAAATGATCACAGATTCAGAATTTGTATTTTCATATCAAACTGTCAGAGAATGATGTCATACACCTGGTAGAACTAGAATGTCATGCACCTGGTAGAATGATGGCACACACCTGGTAGAATGATGTCATACACCTGGTAGAACTAGAATGTCATGCACCTGGTAGAATGATGGCACACACCTGGTAGAATGATGTCATACACCTGGTAGAACTAGAATGTCATACACCTGGTGGAATGATGACATACACCTGGTAGAATGATGACATACACCTGGTAGAATGATGGCATACACCTGGTAGAACTAGAATGATGTCGTACACCTGGTAGAACTAGAATGTCATATACCTGGTAGAACTAGAATGATGTCGTACACCTGGTAGAACTAGAATGTCATACACCTGGTGGAATGATGACATACACCTGGTAGAATGATGGCATACACCTGGTAGAATGATGACATACACCTAGTAGAATGATGGCATACACCTGGTAGAATGATGACATACACCTGGTAGAATGATGACATACACCTGGTAGAATGATGACATACACCTGGTAGAATGATGACATACACCTGGTAGAATGATGACATACACCTAGTAGAATGATGGCATACACCTGGTAGAATGATGACATACACCTGGTAGAATGATGACATACACCTGGTAGAATGATGACATACACCTGGTAGAATGATGACATACACCTGGTAGAATGATGACATACACCTGGTAGAATGATGACATACACCTGGTAGAATGATGACATACACCTGGTAGAATGATGGCATACACCTGGTAGAATGATGGCATACACCTGGTAGAATGATGGCATACACCTAGTAGAATGATGGCATACACCTGGTAGAATGATGACATACACCTGGTAGAATGATGACATACACCTGGTAGAATGATGGCATACACCTGGTAGAATGATGGCATACACCTGGTAGAATGATGACATACACCCGGTAGAATGATGACATACACCTGGTAGAATGATGACATACACCTGGTAGAATGATGACATACACCTGGTAGAATGATGACATACACCTGGTAGAATGCAGTGGTTTTAGCATAGTTAGACCATTATCTCTTTATGAATATTGATCTTGCTGTTCAGTACATCATTTTTTCACCAACTGCTGTCAACAATTTTCTTTCTCTACAAAATGTACCGGGTCAGGTAATCATGGATCACGTGATGCACATGTCATTATTACCCATAAAATTGTGTTTACTCTGCATGTAATGTAAACATGATGTGTTTACTCTGCATGTAATGTAAACATGATGTGTTTACTCCGCATGTAATGTAAACATGATGTTCACCCAGAAACATTCACATAAAACCAGTAACGTTTCTAAAATGTGGTTCATTAAAATTCATCTGGGCAGTGAAAATGTTAGGATATAGATTTAATCTATACATGATTTTATGATATAAACAATCAGATTTAGTTCCATTAAGACTGGGAGCTGTTCAATGTTTTGAAACAAGATTTCCTTTCAGTGTTATTAGAAAGAAGTCTAAGAATCTTACAATGCTTGTTGAGG
The DNA here is from genome assembly GCA_033239005.1 of Lamellibrachia satsuma. NCBI lineage: Eukaryota > Metazoa > Annelida > Polychaeta > Sabellida > Siboglinidae > Lamellibrachia > Lamellibrachia satsuma. Next base: position 14,197,679 of record BSQZ01000005.1, on the reverse strand, counting down.
ATTTGGGAACATGTAACCAACTGCAAATGTTGTTTACACATCAACCACTAACTACAGGTGCCAACCCTGAGTGGTGCACACCTGTAAGACTTGTGCCAACCTTGAGTGGTGCACACCTGTAAGACTGGTGTCAACCCTGAGTGGTACACACCTGTAAGACTGGTGTCAACCCTGAGTGATGCACACCTGTAAGACTGGTGTCAACCTTGAGTCGTGCACACCTGTAAGACTGGTGTCAACCCTGAGTGATTCACACCTGTAAGACTGGTGTCAACCCTGAGTGGTGCACACCTGTAAGACTGGTGTCAACCCTGAGTGATGCACACCTGTAAGACTGGTGCCAACCCTGAGTCGTGCACACCTGTAAGACTGGTTCCAACCCTGAGTCGTGCACACCTGTAAGACTGGTGCCAACCCTGAGTCGTGCACACCTGTAAGACTGGTGCCAACCCTGAGTCGTGCACACCTGTAAGACTGGCAACAGAAATATGTACAACCAGAAACGAACCCTTAGGATTATCTACACAAGCTGGTTTTGCTGCTCATGCCCAAAAGGGGTTCATCGTGGAAACTGGGATATATTTATTGGATCTTGCGAGACTTTGGCACACCTGTCCTCTACAGGATTGCCTGGGTGGGTTATGCCAGGCGCACAGTGCTAAACTTTTGTTGCGAATCGTGTATTTATTTGACTTATACTGCATCAGTCGTGCGATGTATGCTGGTCCACAACTCAACAAAACTTGAGTCGCGTGTTCATTTGACCGGCACAACATTTGCTGTAATGATTCGAAATTTGAATCACGCCAACAAATTAATGTTGTGCAGTGTGCACAGCTGACCCAGTTGCACAAATGACTTGCAACAAAAGTTTAACAGTGTGCGCCTAGCACTGCATCAGTGGTCACATAAAATCTGTCAAATCGCATGCACACGGGGCGCGACAGCATACCGGTTAGAAGGCCGGACTTTCAGTCGAGAGAACCCGGTTTCAAATCCCACTGCGGTCGCTTCGAACCTTTGGCAAGTTTGATCACCCCACGTTGCCACAGTTCACTCAGCTGTATAAATGAGTACCTGGCAATACAGACAGTGGTGGATATGTGAACGAATAGCCTTCGTGCAGCAATTGCAGCGTGGCTGAATACTTCCCAAAGAAGTTGAGATGGCCTTGGAATGAACAGGTCTGCCAGGGGGTGAAGTGTAAAGCGCTTTGAGCAGTCCTATGGACCGGATACAGCGCTATATAAGAACGTACCTTTACCTTTTACCTTTATGAACACACACACACACAAAACAATGTTCTATTTGAAAAATAAACATCCACATGTTGATGAAGTTGATAATTTGTCACGTAGCTGGTGGAAAGGGGGAAGTTTAAGGTTTTAATTTAACGAAAACTGAGATTCTCACATACACACAACGTGCTCCAAGGAAGTGAAAATGTATAGGGTGCCCTGAACATGTGTGAGTTAGTCACAATCACATTACTAATGTACTAATGCTGCGTACTAGTGCGCTCATGTTTAACAGTTCACAACATGTACATACAGTTCACAACCACGGTGAACGTTTAATTACCAGTTGAGAACTTTAAATTTTTTAATGAGTCAGTTGACAACTCATATTTACAAGTTCACTGGGTTCGTGAACTCTATTTACATATTGTGAACTTGTATTCACAAGAAGTATGACTGTATTCGAATGCAGCATTAGTGTATGTGAATGAATATTCAAAGTTGAGGAATGTTATTGCGCCAATGAAATTCATCTGTATCGTAATTTTCCATCCAGGCAAAATAGCTGTGTACATTACAATAATTGAGCTATCGCTGGGTAGACAATTGAGCTATCGCTGGGTAGACAATTGAGCTATCACTGGGTAGACAATTGAGCTATCACTGGGTAGACAATTGAGCTATCGCTGGGTAGACAATTGAGCTATCACTGGGTAGAGAATGTAGAGTATGAGAATGAGGCAGACATTAGTACTTAGTTATCTGCTCAGTTTAGAAACATCAATAACCATGGGACCAGATTTCACCCAAATTGGTCAAGGACAATCAAATGTTATGAATAAATATAAAAGACTGTTGTCATATTGAACAAATGCACTCCAGCAAAGACATTGTTTGTGGTGGTTATCTCCACGTGCTTCCTGTCAAATATCACGTGTGATTTATGTATGAATGGCATCAAGTGGAAGGGTGGGGTAACAGACACAGGTGGAGGGGTGGGGTAACAGACACAGGTGGAGGGGTGGGGTAGCAGGCTAGTTAATAATGTCCTTGTAAAAAAGAAAGCCATCATTTGGCTGTTTGAAACACACCAGCCAATCATTTCTATTCATTAGCCAGGTAAAAACAAGACTGAAAAAACAGAAGATCACATACGTGTTTTATATACGTTCTTTGAGTTCGTAGCACACCCAGTATTACCCCTGGGGTAACATCAGCCTAAACCATCCTATTGTCTTTGTATTTAGATACTTGGAAGAAGTTGGCATCATTAGATGCATGTACTGTTATGTACACAGTTCATTCAGATACATATACAATTCATTCAGATACACAAGTTGGCATGTACTGCTATGTACATGCACATTCAGATACACAAGTTGGTATGTACTGCTATGTACAGTTCATTCAGATACACAAGTTGGCATGTACTGCTATGTACATGCACATTCAGATACACAAGTTGGCATGTACTGCTATGTACAGTTCATTCAGATACATAAGTTGGCATGTACTGCTATGTACATGCACATTCAGATACACAAGTTGGCATGTACTGCTATGTACAGTTCATTCAGATACACAAGTTGGCATGTACTGCTATGTACATGCACATTCAGATACACAAGTTGGCATGTACTGCTATGTACATGCACATTCAGATACACAAGTTGGCATGTACTGCTATGTACAGTTCATTCAGATACACAAGTTGGCATGTACTGCTATGTACATGCACATTCAGATACACAAGTTGGCATGTACTGCTATGTACATGCACATTCAGATGCACAAGTTGGCATGTAGTGCTATGTACATGCACATTCAGATACACAAGTTGGCATGTACTGCTATGTACATGCACATTCAGATACACAAGTTGGCATGTACTGCTATGTACAGTTCATTCAGATACACAAGTTGGCATGTACTGCTATGTACATGCACATTCAGATACACAAGTTGGCATGTACTGCTATGTACAGTTCATTCAGATACACAAGTTGGCATGTACTGCTATGTACATGCACATTCAGATACACAAGTTGGCATGTACTGCTATGTACATGCACATTCAGATACACAAGTTGGCATGTACTGCTATGTACAGTTCATTCAGATACACAAGTGGCATGTACTGCTATGTACATGCACATTCAGATACACAAGTTGGCATGTACTGCTATGTACATGCACATTCAGATACATAAGTTGGCATGTACTGCTATGTACAGTTCATTCAGATGCACAAGTTGGCATGATTCCCAAGTTTCACAAATTGATTGTGTGGAAACACTTTCCGGGGTCGTATAGCTTATTATGAAAGATCGGTCACAGTGACATATCTAGGATCTTGGCGTATTTAGGGGACCATGGTCTAATGGCCACATAAATATGCCATTGATCAGTCATAGTTTATCAAATGCATATCTGCACACAGCTGATTGTTAAGGTAAATGGGCAAGTTTTGGGGCCACAAATGGGATATTGGCTGTCCAGTAGACCTCAGTAGTTGTAAACACTGTGTAAGTGGCTTTCGCGTTCAGTGTAAAGGTTTTAATATAAATAGAGAGTTGGTGTTTGTGAAATATGAGCCTACACAAACAGCCATGTAGTGCTGCAAGACCCACATTGTTTAGTGACTGGGTGGAGCACAGAAGCTCTGTGGTCAGAGCACTGGACTGTCAGTTGACAACACCAGGGGTCGAGTCCATCTGCTTCCATTTCGAAAATTGGGCAATGTCATTCACCCCACTTTGCCTTTGTGTCTTTTAGATGAGACACTAAATCCATAGGTTCATTCTACAGGGATGTAAACTATTCCACACAGGGAGTAAATGTGTAGTTAGGATGGGCACTGTACCAGCAGCTGCATAAAAACATCCTACAACCGGCAGTGGTACTGAGAGACACGAACAAGTGTTACAAGTTTGTGCGTGCACACAAGTTTGTGTGTGCACAATGTGCTACATCAGGGTGGCAACCTAGTTAATTCTGGGTCTAAATGGAACTGTCTTCACCTAGGGACACTAGAAAGAAACCCACATAAAATCTGGTGACTAATGTGTGATACATTCACTAGCAGATATATATATATATGGTGCGAGTTACTTATGCGTAAAGAAAGAGATGCAAGACTGACTTGACATCTAAGTTAGCCACAATTGCCCAGACACTGATTGATCATCCAGTGTGGGGCTCATAAGTACTTTCTAACAACTGTGTAATAACACGTTCCAGCGAGTAGGGACCACCTCCTTCCAGCGAGTAGGGACCACCTCCTTCCAGCGAGTAGGGACCACCTCCTTCCAGCGAGTAGGGACCACCTCCTTCCAGCGAGTAGGGACCACCTCCATATCACTTCATGGTTGATATGCGAGCAATGCAAGAATGTTCACCCATAAACTATCTATCCACCTGAAGCGTTTTTTATTTGAATTGTCACAGTCAGGGTGTTATATTTGACAGCTGAGTTTGTTGAAAGACACACTTGAGTTTGTTGAAAGACACCCCTGAGTTTGACAAAAGACTCACCTGAGTTTGTTGAAAGAATCATCTGAGTTTGGTGAAAGACGCACCTGAGTTTATTGGTAGCACCTCTGTGAAGTGTGACAAGTTTGGATGACTTGTTGACAACAGTGCAGGATTACTCGTATGGACTGCGGTTCAGAGAAATTGTGACAAAATGAACGAAAGCCTCACCAGACAAACTATCATTGATTCCATAGAATGTGCTCACTTGTCAGGCCTATTGAAGTGATACATGTCCCAACACTACCTGTTTTAATGCTTTACATGGCTAAACTTTTGTCGGATCGGATCAAAAACTGTTGGTCCGGCCAAATCAACATACAACTAAAGTTTTGTTGAGTTGCAGATCAGCACACATCGCACTACTGATCCGTTTTAAGTCAAATAAACACGTGATTCGCAACAAAGGCTCAACAATGTATGCCTAATTTAACTTGTTTGGTTTTGTCCCATTTTTGACAGTCAGTTTTCATCGCTATTTATAACATGGTGATTCATATAGCGTGCACACGGAAAATACAGACATTTTTATTGTTTTATGCATTCTCTAGTGTCATCTGGCCGTGTTGTATACAGGGTTCAGTACAGTTCCCTCTTACACAAGTGCTAATTTACCTTCACTACAGACCATTTGCTGATGTTAATGTTGCTAGTTAGCTATGTTGGTTGACAGCTGTGCACCTGACCTGTTGATTCAAGGCAAACATTGACCAGTTGGCACAAGATTATCTGGGTATTCGTCACTTATAGAACTGAGTCAACTGACTTAAGTCACATGACCTGCAAACCACCTACTGGTGATCCTTCATGCATCACAAAGATGTGTGTAAACAGAGAGAACATGGTGGATGTACCAGTCTTAAACCCCTGCACTTCATCCCTTTAGGTGTTGGTTTTTATTAGCAATGGCCATGTCATTTTATATATATCACTGCCGGAGTCATGTTATTATTAGCAATGGCCATGTCATTTTATATATATCACTGCCAGAGTCATGTTATTATTAGCAATGGCCATGTCATTTTATATATATCACTGCCGGAGTCATGTTATTATTAGCAATGACCATGTCATTTTATATATATCACTGTCGGAGTCATGTTATTATTAGCAATGACCATGTCATTTTATATGTATCACTGCCGGAGTCATGTTATTATTAGCAATGACCATGTCATTTTATATATATCACTGCCGGAGTCATGTTATTATTAGCAATGACCATGTCATTTTATATGTATCACTGCCGGAGTCATGTTATTATTAGCAATGACCATGTCATTTTATATATATCACTGCCGGAGTCATGTTATTATTAGCAATGACCATGTCATTTTATATATATATCACTGCCAGAGTCATGTTATTATTAGCAATGACCATGTCATTTTATATATATCACTGCCGGAGTCATGTTATTATTCAAGAGATTTCATATTTTCTCACTCGCAAGAATGGCACAGCAAAATGGTGACCCATAAAACAGCACATTAAAAAACAAGGAAAAATATAAAAACCAGTGAAACTTGAACCGAGGAGGAAGTTTCCTGCTTTTCTCTGACCTGTGTGGAACTGGAAACTGCTCAGTACAAGCTACGTTTACCTGTAGGGCAGTATAAGCTATGTTTACCTGTGTGGCAGTATAACTTTTGTTATGTTTACCTGTGTGGCAGTATAAATTATATTTACCTGTGTGGCAGTATAACTTTTGTTATGTTTACCTGTGTGGCAGTATAAATTATATTTACCTGTGTGGCAGTATAAGTTATGTTTACCTTTGTGGCAGTATAACTTTTGTTATGTTTACCTGTGTGGCAGTATAAGTTATGTTTACCTGTGTGGCAGTATAAGTTATGTTTACCTATGTGGCAGTATAAGTTATGTTTACCTGTGTGGCAGTATAAGCTATGTTTACCTGTGTGGCAGTATAAGCTATGTTTACCTGTGTGGCAGTATAAGTTATGTTTACCTGTGTGGCAGTATAAGTTATGTTTACCTGTGTGGCAGTATAAGCTATGTTTACCTGTGTGGCAGTATAAGCTATGTTTACCTGTGTGGCAGTATAAGCTATGTTTACTTGTGTGGCAGTATAAGTTATGTTTACCTGTGTGGCAGTATAAGCTATGTTTACCTGTGTGGCAGTATAAGCTACGTTTACCTGTGTGGCAGTGTAAGCTATGTTTACCTAAGTGGCTGTATAAGTTATGTTTACCTGTATGGCAGAGGAATGACAGACCTGATTTATTTGTAGCCAAAGAGTGTCTGGATTACATGGAGAAAGGGTCAAACTTGTTAAAAGTGCGTGGAAAGAGCGCCAAGTACAGGAGACTCTACTCCCTCGACCCAGACCACCTGGCCTTCCGCTACAAGTCAAAGAAGTGTTTCTCAGATGAAAACAATAAAGGTCAGTTGGGATTTGATTTCCTCATAAGTGGTCAGTTATTTGCAGGTATGATATATTTTAAGTTGATCAAGCACTTCCCACCTTAGCATTAATTGTGTATGTTGTCAGGGTACGGAGTGGGAAAATAATTGCTGAGATTTACAATGTGTGAAACACTTACCAGAGACTTGCCAGTAGAGAGTCAGGAGTCAGAATGGTGATAGGGAGAAGGGCAGGATGGAGGGTAGGAGGGAGGCAGGCAGGCAGGATGTAGGGTAGGAGTGAGGCGGGCAGGATGGAGATTAGGCAGGTAGGAGGGAGGCAGGCAGGATGGAGGATTGGAGGGAGGCAGGCAAAATGTAGTGTAGGAGGGAGGCATGCAGGATGGAGGGTGGGAGGGGGCAGGCAGGGTGGAGGGTAGGATGGAAGGGAGAGGGGGATTTGAATTTACTACAATTTACTTGTACTTTAAATGTCACAGTGAACTGTACTGGTATCAGTAGCACATTTAATGCATTCAGGCATACACAGACTACATCAGTGGACAAGTTTGGCCCTTTGTTTGCATTGTGTAGATGATCTTGATAAGGTGTAGAATTTGCCCACATCTGTACTCAGTTCATGTGTTATTGAATGACCTGGATTCCCTAATTAGTGGTCACACCATTGCATTCTCCCACACCCACTGCCTATGGTCACACCATTGCATTCTCCCACACCCACTGCCTATGGTCACACCATTGCATTCTCCCACACCCCCTGCCTATGTGACCTCTCAGATGGCAGGGTGTTTAGTGCTGGCCAAGGCTTTGTTGTGACACTCATTCATTAGTGACAGTAGTGACATGCATGGGGGAAGAAAGTGGTTGATGCTGTTGCACAACAGACCCCACTTGTACATAGTTGGTTGGCTTTGATTGGTGCTTGGTACACCACAGTCAATAAAAAGACTGTGAGCACACGTGCATGTGTGTGCGTGCTTGGGTGGATTATGTGTGTGCGTGCATGGGACGATTATGTGAATAACCAATTACTTATGTATTTTACTAATACAAAACTACTGTCTGATAATCAATATGGATTCAGACCACACCATTCAACTGAATATGCAGCTCTAGAAATAATCGATAGGATCACTACACACTTGGATAACAAACAACTACCCATCAGTATATTACCTGATTTATCGAAAGCATTTGATACACTTGACCACACAATCCTCTTAGAAAAATTAGAACATTATGGGTTGGAACCATCAGCATTACAATTACTAAAGAGTTACTTAACAAACCGTGAGCAATTTGTAAAAATTGATGACATAAAATCAAATGTCTTACCTATAAACACGGGAGTCCCACAAGGCTCAATACTAGGTCCTCTATAAACACGGGGGTCCCACAAGGCTCAATACTAGGTCCTCTATAAACACGGGAGTCCCACAAGGCTCAATACTAGGTCCTCTGTTATTCATTATATATATTAACGATTTCTCACAAGCCAGTAATGTTTTTAAATTCATTACATATGCCGATGATACTTCTCTAGTAAGTACGCTTGGGTCTTTTACAAATGGTACAAACAATCCAAATACTGAACATATGATAAATACAGAACTACATAACATAGCAGAATGGCTAAATTTAAATAAATTAACATTAAATATCAACAAAACTAAATATATGATTTTTCAAATGCCAAACAAAAAGGTAACAGTACCAACACTAACAATAGATGGTGTAAACATTGAAAGAGTCCAACATTTCAACTTCTTAGGTTTAATATTAGACACACATTTAAATTGGTATAAACACATTGAGAAAATAGCAAATAAGTGTTCAAGGACAATCGGAATTATAAACAAATTGAAGCATGTCTTACCAAAAAGTATCAGAATTATACTGTATAATTCATAAATATTACCCCACATAAATTACTGCCTAATGATATGGGGCTACCAGTGTAATAGGATAATAAAATTACAGAAGAAAGCAATTAGAATAATATCTGTAACCAAATATAACTCACATACGGAACCATTATTTAAAAGCATCTCTGTTCTAAAGGTTGAAGACTTACTTAAAGTACAGATACTATGATTTTATTATAAATTCATACACAAACATTTACCAGCCACTTCTTTAGTCTTAATAGGAGTCTCCCAAATCCACGTTGTACTAAATATATTAATTAATATGAATTACTGTTACTGTAATACTATGTACAAATGGATAAATAAACGATTTTGTCTGTCTGTCTGTCTGTCTGTCTGTCTGTGTGTGCATGCATGGCTCTGACATGGCTCTCGCACAGCTCTGACATGGCTATGACATGGCTCTGACACGGCTATGACATGGCTATGACATGGCTCTCACACGGCACTGACATGGCTATGACACAGCTATGACTGGCTCTGACACGGCTCTGACATGGCTATGACACGGCTATGACATGGCTATGATACAGCTATGACATGGTTCTGACACAGCTATGACATGGTTCTGACATAGCTATGACACAGCTCTCACACAGCTCTTTCTTTCCCAGTGACAATTGCAGCTTAGAAGAAGGAATCAGTTCCTTGCATGAACTTCTGTTAGGCAACTGCCCTGAATCAGTACTGAGGTGAAACAGGAGTGAGAACCTATGTCATCATTGATTAATGTGTTAATATTTAATTGCTTTTTATTCTTGCAAAGGTGGCCAATTGTAATTTCCCAGAGGTAGTTGCATAATTGTTCTTTGTGTGTGGATATTGATTGATGATGGATAATGAATGATCCTGAGAATATGTCCTTCCTCCAGCCTGAGTGACATGAACCTGAAACTGCAGCCAGTTACTCCTGCCTTGTCTTAGGGTTATAGGGTCAGTGCCAGGGCTCACGGGTAGACTCTGTGAGGATCAGGGGAGGTCTGCCTTTTTCTGGTACATCTTGACAGGAGTAATAACCTGAGACCCAGGGGATGAGGATGAGAATCTGTCTCTCCAGATATTTGCACAGATCTATTAAGATGAACTATTACCAAACTGCAGTGGCGCCATAGAACAATACTCGTGATAGCAAACTGGATTATTATTGAATGTTTGGTACTCAGTCACAGCCACGAGTATCACACATATTGAATGTTTGGTACTCAGTCACAGCCACAAGTATCACAAATATTGAATGTTTGGTACTCAGTCACAGCCAAGAGTATCACACATATTGAATGTTTGGTACTTAGTCACAGTCACGAGTATCACACATATTGAATGTTTGGTACTCAGTCACAGCCATGAGTATCACACATATTGAATGTTTGGTACTCAGTCACAGCCATGAGTATCACACATATTGAATGTTTGGTACTCAGTCACAGCCACGAGTATCACACATATTGAATGTTTGGTACTCAGTCACAGCCATGAGTATCACACATATTGAATGTTTGGTACTCAGTCACAGCCACGAGTATCACACATATTGAATGTTTGGTACTCAGTCACAGCCACGAGTATCACACATATTGAATGTTTGGTACTCAGTCACAGCCATGAGTATCACACATATTGAATGTTTGGTACTCAGTCACAGCCACAAGTATCACACATATTGAATGTTTGGTACTCAGTCACAGCCACGAGTATCACACATATTCATTATAATTTATGGTCAACTTCTGACTGTGATAAACAATATGTCAATGGCTGCTGCCCTTGATGAACTGCATGTGCAGACATGTGCTATCCGTGGTGATCACCGCCACCAGGACCTGGCACACTCCTCGGCATGATCCAGTCAACAGATTGCATTTACTCTTGGTATTCGGCACAAGCCCAGCATGACCTGAACTTGTTCCACGGTGCTCACCCTAACTGTAGCCACTGACAGAATTAATTAATATTTGTCAATAGCATTAGTTGTGGAAGCAGTTGAAGGAAATCAACCACTGCAGCCATGTGCCCATGCAGCCATGTGCCCATGCAGCCATGTGCCCATGCAGCCATGTGCCCATGCAGCCATGTGCCCATGCAGCCATGTGCCCATGCAGCCATGTGCCCATGCAGCCATGTGTCCATGCAGCCATGTGTCCATGCAGCCATGTGCCCATGCAGCCATGTGCCCATGCAGCCATGTGCCCATGCAGCCATGTGCCCATGCAGCCATGTGCCCATGCAGCCATGTGTCCATGCAGCCATGTGCCCATGCAGCCATGTGCCCATGCAGCCATGAGCCCATGCAGCCATGTGCCCATGCAGCCATGTGCCCATGCATTGAGTGCTCTTTGGTCCCAGCCCACTGCACATAACACAGTAGGCTGCACTCTCCAGCAGCCAGCCAGCCAGCCAGCCAGCAGCACTGGGACACATTACTTTGCTTTTGTGAATATGCACTGATCCAAAACCTGTGTGACAGGTAACACAGAATCAATACAGATCACGTGAGGAACAAGTACAAATCACACAAGGAACAAGTATAGATCACACAAGGAACAAGTACAGATCACACAAGGAACAAGTACAGATCACATAAGAAACAAGTAAAGTCACATAAGGAACAAGTACAGATCACATGAGGAACAAGTGCTGATCACACAAGGAACAAGTACAGATCACACAGGGAACAAGTACAGATCACACAAGGAACAAGTACAGTCATGCAAGGAACAAGTACAGATCACACAAGGAACAAGTACAGATCACGCTGATCACACAAATCATGTCACGAACAGCCCGGGTCCGAAGCCAGGAATGTCAATTAAGATATTGGACATGTGTATTAAATTACTCTTTGTATACACAAATGTTTACTCATTCATCTTATTTTGAGTGAACATAAACATTTCTGCCAAATTTTATTTTTAAATGCCACATCACCGTACCATGTTTTGAAATGCTCCCAAACCAAATCCTGAGAGATGCAGGCCTCATTTGATTGTAGCATGACAACTGTTGTTCTTGCATAATTTATGCCCCACCTAGCCCATGTGTTGTCTCTAGTAAATGTGAAAGTTGTGGTGTCTGTCATCTAGTGACTGACAAGTCAACACCAGCCAGTGTCTCTAGCTGTCAGTCTCCTGTCCTGGAGATGTCATGTGTCAATCCCAAATGACCTTTTCTGATGGACACTGTACTTGAATAATTGATGTCAGCAGTCACTGCACTCTCGTACTAGGTTGCTACTGAAATAGGTTACTATTAAGTGTATATTACATTATCTGTTTGGTTGAGTGTTGAACAAGATACATTGCAGCAAGAAGTGAATCCCATGTAGTCATGAAGCTTAGTAGTTCTGAGCCTTACAGCTGTAGTTATAAGTGTATGTTTATGACTCAGTGTGACTAAGCCTTACAGCTGTAAAAAGTAACCAAAAAGTAGGAAGTCATCAGCCTGAGCTGAATTCAACAGGATCCCAGGACACAATACATTTTCCACAAACCAACAAATTGGAGCAAAATAGTAAAGTTACGTCATTCAATGATAGCATGGTTACATTGAAAGACATTCTGACACACCCATTTTTTTAATCTTTCCACTAATGTGTCCCAAGGGGTAATCAGGCACGCACTCAGTGATGTCTCAGTCACCATCTGTGACAAGGAACTTATACCAGTCATGAGTGAATGATTTTTTTATCACTATTCTCCAGCCTTGAGTTTTCTACCTTTCTACATTTCCCTCAAAATAGTTCAGTGTTATTATTTATTAAATTTAGCCCATTTGATCCAGGTATACAATATGCCTGTGGTTGACATCAGCACCATTGAATAACTTGGCAATCTTATGGGTGTAGTCAATTAAACATGTATGCCCCCATTATTGCATCATACCGCTGTATTAGTTAAACAATTTTTATTATTTAAACAATTATAATCATTGCAGCTGTAAAACACAGCAGGTGTTATAATGTCAATAATGAGGTGCATGTGCTCCATCTTCCCCAACTTTTGTCTTGAATATTTTTTATGTAATTTTCATAGTTTTGTATGTTGACTATTGATTAATACATTGTCCTAATAGGCAAGTCCAATATGCGGGACACTTTGACAGGTTCTCTGACCTCAAAGTGCATAATCCCTGATTTATGGAAGTCTGCTATTTGCAATGTTGACTTAATTGAAATATAATGGTAACTTAATGAGAGTTCAGCCCATTGTTGTTTTAGCCATTATTTCCAAGTACACGCTGTAGTCATGAAAGTGGTTCACCTGGCAAAGTTAGTTATTGATTGATATTGCAATACCTCATGTAATGCCATTTAGTATCTTGGAGATACACATTCTTGAATGGACTGACGTTCTGGTGTCTTGGAATATGATATTTGACAGGGCAATTACCTCCCAAGACAATTTTTGTATTGTTTCAGAATATTTAATAGTCTGACTCACTCTGTCTTCATTGGTGGACTGACATTTCTACGGGTATGTCACATGACCACCAGGCTCTTAGCCATGGACCCATCTGCCTGTCTTCAAGATGGGCAAATGTCTAATGAAGACAGGTAAAATAAAGGACCAATAATGGCTGTCAGAAGCCATTCATGCACTTAAGGTTACACTTTTTAAAAAGTTCAAGAATGGCAAAAATGTGTTCCTAGCTAAGGGCCTGCTGGCCACAAAGTACTGAGGGTAGCTCTAAGGGCCTGTTGGCCACAAAGTACTGGGGGAAGCTCTGAGGGTCTGGCCTGTTGGCTACAAAGAAATGGGGAAGCTCTGAGGGCCTGCTGACCATAGATAACTGTGGGAAGCTCTGAGGGCCTGCTGGCCATAAAGTACTGGTGGAAGCTCTAAGGGCCTGTTGGCCACAAAGAAATGGGGGAAGCTCTGAGGGCCTGTTGGCCACAAAGTACTGGGGGAAGCTCTAAGGGCCTGCTGGCCACAGATAACCTTGGGAAGCTCTGAGGGCCTGCTGGCCACAAATTACTGGGGGAAGCTCTAAAGGCATGCTGGCCACAAATAACTGTGGGAAGCTCTAAGGGCCTGCTGGCCACAAAGTACTGGGGGAAGCTCTAAGGGCCTGCTGGCCACAGATAACCTTGGGAAGCTCTGAGGGCCTGCTGGCCACAAATTACTGGGGGAAGCTCTAAAGGCATGCTGGCCACAAATAACTGTGGGAAGCTCTAAGGGCCTGCTGGCCACAAAGTACTGGGGGAAGCTCTAAGGGCCTGCTGGCCACAGATAACCTTGGGAAGCTCTGAGGGCCTGCTGGCCACAAATTACTGGGGGAAGCTCTAAAGGCATGCTGGCCACAAATAATTGTGGGAAGCTCTAAGGGCCTGCTGGCCACAAAGTACTGGGGGAAGCTCTAAGGGCCTGCTGGCCACAGATAACCTTGGGAAGCTCTGAGGGCCTGCTGGCCACAAATTACTGGGGGAAGCTCTAAAGGCATGCTGGCCACAAATAACTGTGGGAAGCTCTAAGGGCCTGCTGGCCACAAAGTACTGGGGGAAGCTCTAAAGGCCTGCTGGCCACAAATTACTGGGGGAAGCTCTAAAGGCCTGCTGGCCACAAAGTACTGGGGGAAGCTTTAAGTGCCTGTTGGCCACAAAGTTCTGGGGGAAGCTCTAAGGGCCTGTTGGCCACAAAGTACTGGGGAAAGCTCTAATGGCCTGCTGACAGTCCTGGAAGTGAACGCTTACAAACCTGGGGTGTTCAACTTCACACTGCTAAACAAAAAAGAACATAGTAATGCCACAGAAACCAGCCAGAGATCACACACAATAAGTCAGGCATGTATCAACAAATAATCAGAATAATTAGCAAGGATATTCAAGTGCTATGACATACAGAAGAAATACCATAACCCAATCAACATCCCGAGGTCACCGTTGGTACACCCAGATGACAAGACGGCAAAGGGGACCAAGTGTGGGCTGGTCTGTCACATATAATGCCCAGAATGTGAACATCATCACACCAGAGAGACAGTGAGGACACTAGGCACAAGAATCAGCGAACACCGATCTTGTCACCAACTCCTATCAACCATCAGTGAACACAAGCAGAACACCGATCTTGTCACCAACTCCTATCAACCATCAGTGAACACAAGCAGAACACCTGTCTTGTCACCAACGCCTATCAACCATCAGTGATCACAAAGAAGAATACTAGATCATGAGGAGAACAGATATTCAATAACAAGCTGTCTGTAGTTTATCTTTAGTATATTTGACAGTTGGAGTGATAAGAGATAAATTGATTGTCATTACTGGAATCACAGAGCGAAGGTTCTTATTCAATATGTTTTGTCTAGTTATTCCCTGAAGACTTATTCAGGTACAGTGTGTATATATGAAGCATAGTTACTGATGATGAGTCAGAATTAAAGCAGTGTGTCTTGCGACAGAGACACATTGGTCTGGTGGACCACAAGACTGCACCTACAGACACATTGGTCAGGTATACCACAAGACTGCACTTACAGACACATTGGTCTGGTAGACCACAAGACTGCACCTACAGACACATTGGTCAGGTAGACCACAAGACTGCACCTACAGACACATTGGTCTGGTAGTCCACAAGACTGCACCTACAGACACATTGGTCAGGTAGACCACAAGACTGCACCTACAGACACATTGGTCAGGTAGACCACAAGACTGCACCTACAGACACATTGGTCAGGTAGACCACAAGACTGTACCTACAGACACATTGGTCTGGTAGACCACAAGACTGCACCTACAGACACATTGGTCTGGTAGACCACAAGGCTGCACCTACAGACACATTGGTCAGGTAGACCACAAGACTGCACCTACAGACACATTGGTCAGGTAGACCACAAGACTGCACCTACAGACACATTGGTCTGGTAGACCACAAGGCTGCACCTACAGACACATTGGTCTGGTAGACCACAAGACTGCACCTACAGACACATTGGTCAGGTAGACCACAAGACTGCACCTACAGACACATTGGTCAGGTAGACCACAAGACTGCACCTACAGACACATTGGTCAGGTAGACCACAAGACTGTACCTACAGACACATTGGTCTGGTAGACCACAAGACTGCACCTACAGACACATTGGTCTGGTAGACCACAAGGCTGCACCTACAGCTTGAAGCGGTGCATTGTGCACCGCTGTATGGTGTATGTCCCAGTGCAGGAACTCTGATTTCTGATTGGATCAGGCAGTATTGGCACCTAATGATTAGTGCAGCACAAAGGATGATTAGTCTAGATACAGTATGTGTTGTGAAGAATGAACTTATAACCATCAGGTGTTGCTGCACACTTAGTTTCTGAATCCTCTTCATGTGCATAAGCTAGAAACAAGACTTTTCCACTGTCGGTCTGCAGCTTATTTGGCAGCCTTGTCCCAGCTGAGGTGCATTTCATGTAATTCCCACAGTTTACACACATGTCTACACAGTACACACCCGTGTCTACACAGTACACACCCGTGTCTACACTGTACACACATGTGTCTATACAGTACACACCCATGTCTACACAGTACACATATGTGTCTACACTGTACACACACATGTCTACACAGTACACACCCATGTCTACACTGTACACACACATGTCTACACAGTACACACCCATGTCTACACTGTACACACAAATGTCTACACAGTACACATACGTGTCTACACTGTACACACACGTGTCTACACTGTACACACACGTGTCTACACAGTACACACCCATATCTACACTGTACACACATGTGTCTACACTGTACAAACACGTGTATACACAGTACATACACGTGTCTACACAGTACATACACATGTCTACACAGTACACACACGTCTACACTGTACACACACGTGTATACACAGTACACACCCGTGTCTACACTGTACACACATGTGTCTACACTGTACACACACGTGTCTGCACAGTACACACCCGTGTCTACACTGTACACACATGTGTCTACACTGTACACACACGCGTCTACACAGTACACACACACATCTACACTGTACACTCACATGTCTACACAGTACACACATGTGTCTACACTGTACACAAACATGTCTACACTGTACACACACGTGTCTAGACTGTACACACACGTGTCTAGACTGTACACACACGTGTCTACACAGTACACACACGTGTCTACACAGTACACACACACGTCTACACAGTGTACACACGTGTCTACACTGTACACACACGTGTCTACACAGTACACACATGTCATATACAGTAGATACACATGTCTGTGTCAGGCATGTGTTAATTTCAATTGTTAATTGTTAATTTGTTACTTCAATTAACTCAGTTAATTAACTTTCTAAAAAATTACAAATCAATTTAATTTAATTAATTAACTTTACTGGAAAAGGTTAATTTAATTTAATTTAAAAAATCACAATTAACTTTCAATTAATTTTTTATTCGATACATTATTTTGGTGGTGACTGCCTCTTGCTTGCTGTCAGGAGTAAGAATTAGTTTTGATGATCATAGTGCCCATTAGACACAGCCACTCAGCCAGTGACCCAAGTTCACCCAACCAATATCAAAGAAAGCTTCTAGTCAGGTCCAGGGACTTGTTTGAACAGTATCAAAGTCCAGCCAGTGTCAATCAGTGAATAAGCTGAACTGTGAGTGTGCCTGGCCAGGTGCTACAGCTGTATTTTGTAAGAGTATTGGCTCCTCTTGTTTTTCTGGCTGTCATCACCCATCCAAGGGATGCAATACAAAGTGTCTGGAGTTTCTCTAGACATTATCCCACATGACAAAATCCAGTGGGACAAATGTGAAAAGTTAACGAAATCCCACAATACAATATTTATGGGAGCTCAATTTAGCCAGGAGATGGGAGGGAAAGGTGGCATGTTGACGGATGAGAGAGAGACTGATAACAGTCTGCCAAGTGACAAGGTTGCAGGACAGAATGTGATGGAAGGGATCCATCTGAAGATCTATTCTGAGGTAGTGATAGAGGGGGTGAGAAAGAGAACAAGGGTGTTTGTGGGGGACTCAATAGTTAGGAAGACTGACAGAGTCTTAAACAAGGGAGATGTTGTGGTGGTTTGTTTTCCTGGGGCCAAAATAGAGACGATAACTGAGAGGGTAGAAAACATCGTGGGTTCGGGCAAGGGTGGATCTGTTTTAGTACATGTAGGGACAAATAACGTAGAGAGGGAGGGTACAACTGCCATAGATAGGAAATACAGGAAGTTGGTCAGAACACTAAAGGAGACGCAGATTGAGCAGGTAACACTGTCAGGGATTTTACCAGTAGTAGGAAGGAGGGGTCACAGATATTAAAATTGCTGGAGGATGGCAATTAACATGCTAGTAGAGAAGCTATGTAGGGAAGAGGAAGTAGGATTTGTGGGGAAGTTTTGTTGGAAGGGCTGATATGTACATGAAGGATGGGCTTCATCTAAGTGGAAAGGGGGCAGCAGTATTTGTGGATGGACTCACAGCAGCAGTAGACAGTGGCATAGGTACCATAACAAATATTTTTGGTAGTAAACATTGTTTAAACTAGAAGCGCAGCGGGGTTACTTAAAGATGCCTCAAGCAGGACAAGAGGCCACTAGTACAGATAAACCAATAACAAAATGTCCTAAAAACAGGTCTAAAGTAGGTTATAAATGCGTGTGTTTAAATGCTATGAGTATAGTAGATAAGAAAAATGAATTAAACATTATGGTAGAAGATGTTGACCTTCACATAATCATGGGCCAACACAGACATAACAGATGCTGAATTAGGATTGACAGGATACGTAATGTTTAAGAGAGTTCGAATAGGAAGAAGGGGAGGGGGAGTTTTTTATATGTTAATTAAAGAATCTATTCAGGCTTATGAAATAAAATTAGAAACCGAAGCAGATTATGATGATGCTGTTTGGTGCAAAATAGTTTCAGGAAATTCAAAATTAACTATTGGATTAGTTTACCGAAGTCCAAACATAAACAAAGAGGATAAAGCAAAAATACAAAATGCTATAAAGGAAGTTAATAAAGGGGAATGTATCATAATGGGAGATTTTAACCATGGACACATACAATGGAAATCTCTAGAGCGCACAGGGGTTGAGGACCAACAATTTCTATTTTTAATCCAGGATAGCTTTCTTACTCAGCACGTGCTTGAACCAACCAGGGGAGATAATGTATTAGATATAGTTTTGTCATCACAAAAAGAATTAGTGGACTTTGTAAAAATACATGAACCATTGGGTAACAGTGACCACAATCAAATACATTTTGACATCAATGTAAAATCAGAATGTAAAAATAAAAAACGTATAGGAGAAACTTCCACAAAGGTAACTATAAAGATATGAAAAAATACTTAGCAAAGCTAGATTGGAATAACATGCTGATGAATAAGACCGCAATTGAATGTTAGAATATTCTAAAATATGAAATTGAGAGTATCATCAATAAATTTGTTCCCTTGAAAAAACAAGGAAAACGGTGTAGAAAGAAACACTTGTCAAAAGAAGCTATTAGAAAAATAGTGTTTAAGCAATCTATATGGAGGGTTTATAGGCGTACCAGAAAGGATGAAGACTGCAAATTACAAAGAGGCACTTAACCTAGCTACATCTGAAATTAGAAAATCTAAAAGAACCTTTGAAAAAAAAATTGGCAGGTAATATAAAAAATAAGATAGATAAGGTCGGACCACTGGAAAACAACAGTGGAAATATAATTTCAGACGGGTTTCAAATGGCAGAGGTCCTGAATGAGTATTTCAGCTCAGATTTTACCACAGAAGATATCAGCTCACTTCCAGTTCCATTTACTAAATTTGAGGGTAGTAAATCAGAACATTTAGGGCAGTTATTTGTAACTCCTGAAATGATAGCAAAGAAAATTAAGAAGATGAAAGATAATAAATCACCGGGAGTTGATGGGATGCCACCAAAACTGCTTAAGGAAATTGTTGAGCAAATTAATACACCACTTGCAAAAGTGTTTAACTTGTTACTAGAAGAAGGAATAGTTCCTTCAGAATGGAAAGAAGCAAACATTATGTCACTATTTAAGAAGGGATCGTGGAACAAGCCAGAAAACTACAGACCAGTGAATTTAACATCAGTTGTATGTAAATTACTCGAAACATTAATTAGAGACCACATGGTGGAATTCCTTGTAAAACATAAATTAATAACTACATTTCAACACGGGTTCCTAAAAGCAAGGTCATGTCTAACCAATCTCTTATGTTTTTAGAAGAAATTACAAAGTGGGTAGATGACGGGTCACCAGTGGATGTTGTCTACTTAGATTTTCAGAAAGCTTTCGATAAAATGCCACATCAAACATTGTTACTTAAACTAAAAGCCCATGGTATAGGTAACGATGTAATCAACTGGATAGAAGAGTGTCTTACACACAGAAGACAGAGAGTAATAGTAGATGGTGAGATTTCAAACTGGAAATCTGTTTTGAGTGGGGTACCACAGGGATCAGTATTAGGCCCTATACTGTTTTTAGAATATATAAATGATTTGTAGTGTCACTCATGAAGTGACATATCTAGCAAAGTACTGAAATTTGCAGATGACACGTAACTATTCAGAAAGGTTACTAATGTCACAGATGAGCAAAGTTTACAGGATGATCTAGATAAATTAGTTAAATGGTCTGAAAAATGGCAAATGTTATTAAATTTTGGGAAGTGTAAATGCATACACACATAGGACATGTAAACATGGACGAAGAATATAAAATGGGGGATGCTGTACTAGGTAGAACCACACAAGAAAAGGACTTAGGAGTAACATTTAGTGCTGACATAAAAGTTTCAGAGCAATGTGGGATTGCTGCTTCGAAAGGAAATCAAGTTCTAGGGCTAATTAGGAGAACCATCACGTATAAGGAGAAACAGCTAATTGTACCCATGTATAAAACAATAGTTAGACCACATTTGGAATATCATATTCAAGCATGGAGGCCGTATCGTAAAGAGGACATAGACAAGCTAGAAAGAATACAACGAAGAGAAATTAAATTGATTCCAGAATTAAGAGACCTTAGTTACGAAAGCCGCTTATTATAATGTGGTTTGACAACACTAGAGACCAGGAGACTAAGAGGAGACCAAATAGAAATGTTTAAAATAGTGAACGGTAATGAGGATGTTGATAGGAATATGTTCTTCAAACTTAAAGAAGGCAGTAGAACCAGAGGACACAAAGCAGCATTAGTTAAGGAGCAGTGTAGGTTGGACATGAGAAAATACTCTTTCTCACAGAGGGTGATAAATGAATGGAACAAACTGTCAAATGATTATGTTAATGCTAGTAGTGTGAATATGTTTAAAAATAGAATTGACAGATATCTGATAAGGGCGGGCTACACATAGATGATAAAATTGTTGGACTCTTGATAAGCCAATGGCTTCCTTGTCCACTTGCCATCTGGAACTTGTTTAGGATGGCAAACTTGTTAAATCTTGTTAAACTTAAATTCTCAAAATGTGCTTTCAAGTTTTAGAGACATTTGTGCAGTGTAATTATGTTTCATTAACTTGCTTGCCATGTTGCAGACAGGGATGCCAGTTAACCCCTCCCCCATAGCAAACAGTGGCTTCTTGTTTGTCTTGTTTTCTGGCATTGGAATTGTTAGCAGTAATCTTCTTGGCAGTAGTGGCTTCCGTGGTACCCACAAGACCTGTTTTTATGTGTGGCAATTATAGTGACCATCTGGTAAAACAAGCCAATCATATGATATTGGTAATTTAATTAGAATTAATTGTTAATTGAATGAAAGTTGATTATTAATTTAATTGAACAATTTGGGAGGTTAATTTAATTTAATTTGATTTACCTGATAAATATGTGAGGTTAATTTAATTTAATTGGGAAATTTCTGAGTTGATTATAATGTAATTAATTAACTTTCCAAGTTAATTGCCCCATGCCTGGTCTACACAGTACACACACGCACGCACGCACGCACGCACGCACGCACGCACGCACGCACGCACGCACGCACACACACACACGTCTACAATAGTACATAACATCTTATAAGATAAGATATTGTTCATTTACATTGACCGCCTGGACTATGCATCCAATGCTGAAGTATGGCATAACTTTGTACAGCTGTGTTCCAGTTTCTGTGTCAATACAGGGTGCACACAATCACCATTCACCTCATCTGATTCACCTGGGCCACACTTCTCTGTAAGCCACATCTTCATCATCATATCTGGTGATGCTAATTGAGACACCCATACACAGGACCTGACAAATACCCTGAAGGACTGGTCTCCATCATACGCCCATCCACCAGGAGCCATCCATTTCTGTCTAGATTCGACACAGGATTTGGCAATGTGGCAGCTACAGCTATGTTGGGAGGCATTGTCCTTGTAGACGAGGTGTGCAAGAACCTACTTACATACCTGTTGAACGCCTAAGGCAGTGGCTGGTACATAGCTATATTGGCTAGTATTGTTGATCACTGTCATGTGGAATGTAGCTAGGGGGCATGGAGCTAGGGGGCATGGTGTTAGTAGGCATGGAGTTAGTGGGCATGGAGCTAGGGGGCATGGTGTTAGTAGGCATGGAGTTAGTGGGCATGGAGCTAGGGGGCATGGTGTTAGTAGGCATGGAGTTAGTGGGCATGGAGTTAGTGGGCATGTGACGTGTGGTAGAGAACCTGAATGAACACATCTGTGTCGCAACTCCTCCTGTGTGTTCTTGTGTTCTCATGTGTGGTCTTGTGTCCTCCTGTGTGGTCTTGTGTCCTCTTGTGTGGTCTTGTGTTCTCATGTGTGTTCTTATGTCCTCCTGTGTGGTCTTGTGTCCTCATGTGTGGTCTTGTGTCCTCATGTGTTGTTTTGTGTCCTCATGTGTGGTCTTGTCTCCTCCTTTGTGGTCTTGTGTCCTCATGTGTGGTCTTGTGTCCTCATGTGTGGTTTTGTGTCCTCGTGTGTGGTCTTGTCTCCTCCTCTATGGTCTTCTGTCCTCATGTGTGGTCTTGTGTCATCATGTGTGGTTTTGTGTCCTCATGTGTGGTCTTGTCTCCTCCTGAGTGGTCTTGTGTTCTCATGTGTGGTCTTGTGTTCTCATGTGTGGTCTTGTGTTCTTGTGTGTGGTCTTGTTTCCTCATGTGTGGTCTTGTGTTCTCATGTGTGGGGTTTTTTCTCTCATGTGTGGTCTTGTCTCATCCTGTGTGGTCTTGTGTTCTGATCTGTGGTCTTGTGTTCTGATGTGTGGTCTTTTGTTCTCATGTGTGGCCTTGTCTCCTCGTGTGTGTTCTTGTGTCCTCATGTGTGGTCTTGTCTCCTCCTGTGTAATCTTGTGTTCTCATGTGTGGTCTTGTCTGCTGTGTTGTCTTGTGTTCTCATATGTGGTCTTGTCTCATCATGTGTGGTGTTGTGTTCTCATGTGTGGTCTTGTCTCATCCTGTGCGGTCTTGTGTTCTGATGTGTGATCTTGTGTTCTCATATGTGGTCTTGTCTCATCATGTGTGGTCTGGTGTTTTCATGTATGGTCTTGTGTTCTCATGTGTGGTCTTGTGTTCTCATGTGTGGTCTTATCTCATCATGTATGGTCTTGTGTTCTCATGTGTGGTCTTGTGTTCTCATGTGTGGTCTTATCTCATCATGTATGGTCTTATCTCATCATGTATGGTCTTGTGTTCTCATGTGTGGTCTTGTGTTCTCATGTGTGGTCTTGTCTCATCATGTGTGGTCTTGTGTTCTCATATGTGGTCTTGTGTTCTCATGTGTGGTCTTGTGTTCTCGTGTGTGGTCCTGTCTCCTCATGGGTGGTCTTGTCTCCTCCTGTGTGGTCTTGTGTTCTAATGTATGGTCTTGTCTAGGCAAAGGTCTTGTCTCATCATGCGTGGTCTTGTCGAAGGGTTGGCATGTAAAGAAGTAAAATTACTTTGTTACAATACTTGAGTAGTTATTTCAAGTAATTGGTGTGTAACGAAGTAAAATGACTAAATACTTTTTACTTGTAACGAAGTAGTTTTATCTAAAGTAACGCGACTTTTTACTCCGTTACTTTTATTTACTTCGCAATATATTTTCTGCCGGTGGCATTCCACTGTCAACGACATTTCAAAAACTGTTCATAGTCGCCAGGCCAAAAGCTATTAATATCATTCAATCGCATGCCAGTTCGCGATCATACATGCATGCATACCTCTCTTTGGGAAATCGACGCAACCACTGTTTTATATCTATGTCTGAACGAAGTCTGCCAAATATTGGCATAGGTCAGGTCAAGGTCGTTGACATGAAATGTCGCTTCGAGCAAACAATGCTTGAACGCCATCTCAAATCACGATGCAAATGTCTCCGTTGCACCATAGAAACTATTAATCTGTAAGTTTCCAATGCATATTATAAATATTAAAATTTACAATTTCGACAATGTATTGGTAATCCCCATACACTGACACAATTCTGATATTCGTGAGCGAACGCGCATCGTGGATCACGAACGAGGTCCGATTTTCGCCCATTGGCATTGTCAGCAACGGCTTTACCGGCTTACGTCAGCTTTAAACAGCATTTTACTTTCACGAATAAAATTCATATTGAGATGTTTAACTAAACAGTAAAGAATTGATGCTCTGCCATTTGGCAGCATCTTTTCCCAGCAATGGCTTATTCAAGCTGACCCATAATATAAATAATATCAAATACAGGGACAGGGGCCCTGACAGGTCACTTTTAATTGCAATTAGCAACAGCATTCCTCTGTTGCACTGGTCTGTCTTCTGATCAATTCTAGCCCCAGCTGGTACCAGGTAACCAACACAGCTAGCTGCTAAAGCCTGTTGTTTCAATGTTTGTGTGAGCTGATAAGACATGTCTGGGAAGACATGAGAAGGTGGGGGTTCACAGGCCAGATGGCTTCATCAGCTACACATCAAATGTCTTTGTTAATTTCACTATGGGCAGTGCTAGGTTGTGTTACCTCTGGCCAGTTTCCCTGAGAGTCTACTACTAGTACTGGACTTACCCTCTACATACTCAGATACAGTCACACCTGCATATACATATCCTCCCATACCTCAGTGGGACAGGTCAATAAAAAGACAGATTGTGTCTCATCAATAATTAAGTTCTGTATTTAACTGAAATTATTTGATGTTGTGAGCGCTCATTAAAGATAATGTAATTGTCCAAGCATCCAAGTGAGCACCATGTTCAATGGTGGCAGACCGATTGACCAGCTAAGGCTGTCATTGTTATAGGTAGAGTGGTTGCAAAACAGTTGTTAGATGCAAGTTGTATAATTTATATAATATTACTCATGATTTTGTTGTTATTTCTAAGTGTTGTACTTTTACTTCTACTTTTACTTCAAGTACTTTTGAAAAGTAGTTTTACTTTTTACTCAAGTACTTTTTTTACAAAGTAATTTTACTTTTACTCAAGTAGTTTTTAGGTGAATTACTTTTACTTTTACTCAAGTACAAAATTAAAGTAATTCAGTCAACCCTGGTCTTGTCTCATCATGTGTGGTCTTGTCTCATCATGTGTCGTCTTGTCTCATCATGTGTGGTCTTGTCTCATCATGTGTGGTCTTGTCTCATCATGTGCACTCATTTCAGATGACCTTTCCATAAATGCAGTCAATAAAACAGGAGTAACATTGCTATGATTTGTGCTTGCTGAGAATGAACACTGTCAGATGTGTGAAACTATACTGTTTTATGTTTTATTCATGAACACATAAACAGAGTTGCAATACTGCTTGGCACATATCAAACCACTCTTCTGTTTTGTACACTACTAATGACTACCATTGATTATCTCATATTGTTGTCGTTCGTGTGGTGAGGTAGAATATTCACTCCACTGCTTCCCAGAGAAGTTGAGATGGCCTTGGAATGAACAGGTCTGCCGGGGGTGAAGTGTAAAGCACTTTGAGCAGTCCTAAGGACTGCATACCGCACTATATAAGAACTTACCTTTACCTTTTATATGTGAAAAATTTATATTTAACCAATATCTTTATGCCATGTACAGTATATACTGTACATGTCTTTATGCCATGTACAGTATATACTATGTGTTGGATGATTATAAATCCAACAAGACTTTCCCGTGAACATAAATCTAGTGTTTACATAACCTAATGATTTTGGTATTGTCTCTATTTTAATCACTTCTTGTCTGCCAGCGTCAGTATATTTCTGCCATTACTTAATTATCTGTTTCTTTCTCCAGTTTTAATCCGAGACATCCAAGAGATTCGAGATGGTCCAATCTCAGACGTGTTTGTGAAAGCCTTTAAACATCTCCACAATGTCAAGGTGAGCATCAAACTTAATTTATAAATACTACTCTTCACAAGTTAATCATTACTGGGAGTGCATTTCTTAGCAACGTGTTTACTGTAAATATTTGCGTTATTGTTATCTTTAAACCTTTGCCCATTTGTTCTTACAACATGTAACGTCTCCTTCTGTGTCTCTCCATCACTGCTGGTAGTGAGGGAGACACCAACCCAGAGACAACTACTTGATACCACATACACACACTGTTCTCATTCTTCCAATGAGATTCTCTCCAGTTTCTTCTATGCTACAACATGATTACTTACACATTTTACACTGAAACATACTTATACCATGAAACATCAGCACATTGTTCATGCAAGTCAAAAAACTAAACATGTTAGAGAATGGTGAATTAAATAATTATACACTAAAGATAAAAATTAGTTGCATGGATGAACAATAACTTATTCATACAGTCAAACAATCGGTTGACTAATTTAATCAATAAAGAGCCTGAGGCACCAGGGTTCATATCTGGTGTAGTGTGGGTGACTTTCAATGTCTGCTAGAATATTTTATTAATGATTAAGTACACATGGGTAAGTTAGAAGGATTACAGAAATTCAGCCATTATTATCTGCAGTGGTCATTATGCCTTTGAGTCTGATTTAGCAGTGAGTAATGCAGTAGTGCAGTGAATAGTGCAGTAGTGCAGTGAATAGTGCAGTAGCTTAATGCAAAACAATATGAATTAGACTATGCATCACAGAAACATCTTATGACTTACCTACCCCATCATCATCATCATATGGTGCACGTACACGTATGTTGAATTTGAACCTTGTTTTTGTTTAGAATTATGTCACACAGGCATTTACACATAGAAAGAAAGTGGCGGTTTCTACAAACCTTTTCCTTTACCATAGAACCACAGAAAATATACTACATATGAGCTACCAGCCCATCATACCGACAGGGTGGGGGTCCAGCAATCAGCAAGATGACTGTACTCCAATGAGGTAGTGTTCTCATTCTTGTACTCCGGCATCCATTACATACTTGTAATGGTAGTCTTGCCTTCCACATCATGCTACAGAGCAAGGGTAGCAGTTATCAACATGAAGCAGCTTTTAAGATATTCAAGACAATGAGAATCGTTTTTACAGGTTTGCACTCAGTCAGGTGGGGAATAACCTGAACCACTGTCTTCAGTATTTGCTGGGCCAATGTAGCCAGTTTTCTTTGCCCTGTTCCAGTATAGGCTTGTTCCCAAACTTCCTCTTCGTGTCTTAATTCAGTAGAAGGTTCAGTCTCAGTGTTGGCTGCATTGTCTTCAGTCTGCTGTTCTTCAGTCATTGATAGGTAGCTGGTGAGTTGGGTTGAGCTGATCTCTACCCACTATACCTAACCAGGATTGCGACGTTACCAGCAAACTATAACTGGAACAAACACAGACACAGAATAGATTTAACAAGATTTAACAAGATTGCCATCCCAAACAACAAGTTCCAGATGGCAAGTGGACAAGGAAGCCATTGGCTTATCGAGAGTCCTTTCTCATGTCCAACCTACTCTGGTTCAACTGCCTTCTTTAAGTTTGAAGAACATATTCCTATCAACATCCTCATAACTGTTCACTATTTTAAACACTTCTATTTGGTCTCCTCTTAGTCTCCTGGTCTCTTTTGTTGTCAAACCACATTGTAATAAGCAGCTTTCGTAACTAAGGTCTCTTAATTCTGGAATCATTTTGGTTGCTCTTCATTGTATTCTTTCTAGCTTACGTAATGAAGGGTTTGTTTGCCCCACTGCACCTTGTTTGCCCCAATACAACCTGTTTGCCCCACTGCATCCTGTTTATCCCACTGCATCCTGTTTGTCCCAGTGCATCCTGTTTGTTCCACTGCACCCTGTTTGTTCCATTGCATCCTGTTTGTCCCAGTGCATCCTGTTTGTCCCACAGCACCCTGTTTGTCCCACTGCACCCTGTTTGTTCCACTGCATCCTGTTTGTCCCACAGCACTCTGTTTGTCCCACTGCACCCTGTTTGTCCCACTGCATCCTGTTTGTCCCACAGCACCCTGTTTGTCCCACTGCACCCTGTTTGTTCCACTGCATCCTGTTTGTCCCACAGCACTCTGTTTTTATCCCACTGCACCCTGTTTGTCCCACTGCATCCTGTTTGTCCCACTGCATCCTGTTTGCCCCACAACACCCTATTTGTTCCACTGCACCCTGTTTGTCCCATTGCACCTTTTTGTTCCACTGGACCCTGTTTGTTTCACTGCATCCTGTTTGTCCCAGTGCATCCTGTTTGTCCCACTGCATCCTGTTTGTCCTACTGCACCCTGTTTGTTCCACTGCATCCTGTTTGTCCCACAGCACCCTGTTTGTCCCACTGCACCCTGTTTGTTCCACTGCATCCTGTTTGTCCCACAGCACTCTGTTTGTCCCACTGCACCCTGTTTGTCCCACTGCATCCTGTTTGTCCCACTGCATCCTGTTTGCCCCACAACACCCTATTTGTTCCACTGCACCCTGTTTGTCCCACTGCACCCTGTTTGTCCCACTGCGACCTGTTTGTCCCACTGCACCCTGTTTGTCACACTGCACTCAGTTTGCCTTGCTGCACCCTGTTTGTCCCTCTGCACCCTGTTTGCCTAACTGCACCCTGTTTGCCCCACTACAACCTACTTGCCCCAATGTGTGGCAAAGATGTGTGGCACCACTTATGAGAGATGTGTGTATAAAACCACCTACTTGCGCAGTTGCTGTTTGGCGAGTGTGTGCATCGTATTCATGAAACAGATTTGGTCCCACACAAACAGGGCACCAGTGAAGAGGAAGACACTGACCAGCGTAATGACCCAGATGCACATTGGGGAGTAGGTCTGTAAGAAAACACATGGGGAGTAGGTCTGTAAGAAAACACATGGGGAGTAGGTCTGTAAGAAAACACATGGGGAGTAGGTCTGTAAGAAAACACATGGGGGAGTAGGTCTGTAAGAAAACACATGGGGAGTAGGTCTGTAAGAAAACACACGGGGAGTAGGTCTGTAAGAAAACACATGGGGAGTAGGTCTGTAAGAAAACACATGGGGGAGTAGGTCTGTAAGAAAACACACAGGGAGTAGGTCTGTAAGAAAACACACGGAGTAGGTCTGTAAGAAAACACATGGGGAGTAGGTCTGTAAGAAAACACATGGGGGAGTAGGTCTGTAAGAAAACACATGGGGAGTAGGTCTGTAAGAAAACACACGGGGAGTAGGTCTGTAAGAAAACACATGGGGAGTAGGTCTGTAAGAAAACACACGGGGAGTAGGTCTGTAAGAAAACACATGGGGAGTAAGTCTGTAAGAAAACACACAGGGAGTAGGTCTGTAAGAAAACACACGGGGAGTAGGTCTGTAAGAAAACACACGGGGAGTAGGTCTGTAAGAAAACACATAGGGAGTAGGTCTGTAAGAAAACACACAGGGAGTAGGTCTGTAAGAAAACACATGGGGGAGTAGGTCTGTAAGAAAACACACGGGGAGTAGGTTTGTAAGAAAACACATGGGGAGTAGGTCTGTAAGAAAACACACGGGAGTAGGTCTGTAAGAAAACACATGGGGGAGCAGGTCTGTAAGAAAACACACGGGGAGTAGGTCTGTAAGAAAACACACGGGGAGTAGGTCTGTAAGAAAACACATGGGGAGTAATTCTGTAAGAAAACACACGGGGAGTAGGTCTGTAAGAAAACACATGGGGAGTAGGTCTGTAAGAAAACACATGGGGAGTATTTCTGTAAGAAAACACATGGGGAGTAGGTCTGTAAGAAAACACAGGAAGCAGGTCTGTAAAAAGCACACAGGAAGTAGGTCTGTAAGAAAACACACGGGAGTAGGTCTGTAAGAAAACACATGGGGAGTAGGTCTAAGAAAGAACACATGTGGTAGTAGATCTATGAGAGAACACATAGGAGAGTAAGTCTGTAAGAGAACACATAGCAGAGTAAGTCTGTAAGAGAACACATAGCAGAGTAGGTCTGTAAGAGAACACATAGGAGAGTAGGTCTGTAAGAGAACACATGGGAGAATAGGTGTGTAAGAGAACACATGGGAGAATAGGTCTGTAAGAGAACACATGGGAGAATAGGTCTGTAAGAGTACACTCATGTACGGCCTCCCGAGAAACACATTTACTGGTATCTCATCAACCTGGTGTTGGCAACTCGTATTTATTTATCATCACCATTAGCAAGCGCTAATACATTTGTATATATATATATATATATATATATATATATATATATATATATATATATATATATATATATATTTTGTTGTTGTTGTATGTATATATATATATATATATATATTATTATTATTATTTATCTTATATACATATATTATTACTTATGTTCTCTTTAATGTTTGAATAAAATCTTCTCTCCTCTTGCACCGAAGGAATCATGTAAGGCGGAAACAACTACACTCTGCCTTCTGTTGTAGTAGAGCGGTCACTTTGTCAATAATTTCAAGGTTTATGACCTTCCCCTCTCTTACAAGGCTTACTTTTCTCTGTGTGCAATATCCTGAGGTAGATGTGCTGCACTTCAAATATCTTGTTTATAAAAGCATTATACCAAGAAAAACATTACAACCCCAAATGTGGCAGTGGTCAGACAAACGTTGGTTGTAGGGGAAGGCAGTGGTTGTTGAGCCATTTTTCATTCTTTTTGATATCTAGGGCACAATTATATTCATAAATCAAAATTGTTTTTACTCACATAAATTAAGATTATTATTAGTAGATAATTTTATACCAAGATAATATATCTACCTGGTAGTATGCATAGATAATTATATGTAGCTGATTCAAATAGGGTTGGTAAGCTGGCTCAACTAACACTTGGTGTGGGGTAAGTTGAGCCACATAAGTTGGGTAAATGCTTTTGCATGTTTCACGCAGGCCTTGTACTAAAATTTCATAACAACTCAGCCAACTCGTCTACCTAGTGGGTACAACATATCTCTGACAAGTCTACATGCATGATTAATAAGTCGACACACTTAATTGATATATATATATATATATATCGCAACCAGTGTAACTAACTGCTAATATGTTGCATTGTAGCTATCCGATGACCCAATTTGTAAAAAAAATGAATTCCTTGATATATTTTGGAGTAAAGAACATTCGTCTTCGTTCTTTATCCGCTGTTCAACTAACCCTCCCTTGGGCCTTGGGTAGCTCAACTAGCCCCGTTTAGACAAATAAGCCATTTTAATTAGTTTCTCATTAATGCATGAAATGATGTAAATAATCTTCTTCCCTGTGCATAGGTAAACCATTTATAAGTGCACAGATAGTAAAGTCTGGTCACATGTGTTGTTAGTTTACACACCAGTAGACACTAATCACAATCATCAAAAGTTTCAAAAAACATAAAAAAACATACATTTAACTCACATTTTTTGACCGTTGTAACAAATGGCACGTATTGTATGTCAGTCATGTTCCAATAACATGTTCAGTCACTGGGTGGTACCATGTAACTGTCGCTGCTGTAGTTTCCTGGTAAACATGAGTGGCTCGACTAACCAAGTGGCTCATCTAACAGCCTTCCCCTACACATTAAGACAGACTTCTATCAGAGATGATTGTCACATGTACAAGTTTGACTCACCGTTTCTTCTGTTGCTTCTCCCACTTTCTTCAAGATGGCTGCCTTGTTGAACAACAGACCATCGAGCTGTACAGTCTTGTTTCGGAACCACCAGACGGTGGCGTCTAGATGCAGCTGTCGCTGCTGTGTGCTGTAGCACATAGCGGGATGCTTGTCTAGTAATAGTAAGATGAACAAAGACATGGACTTGGCAGATTCTACATACTTCAGTAGAGCAGTTGAGCCTCTCTTTAAGATATGTAGTGAACCATACACTCGTGTTTTTCTGGCACTATATATCAACATGTCGATATTCAACAGCTCGATCTGGCTAACCCAAGTACCTGATGGTGCCCTCATTTGTGCTGAAGTTGCAAATGATGTCATATCCTCAGACACGCCAGAGTAGCAGCTGTATATAACATCTTCAATCCATTCAGTTGTATTCTTCATGTCCAGTAGGTGGCGACACTGATGTAGGCGTGATACAAAATCGGCGTTTTGAAATTCGCCTTCATCATCATGAGGAAGTTGAAGCACCGCATACAGTGAGGTCAGACTCGCCTCCTGAAGGTCAGAGAGGTCATCACACATGAGCGGTTGTCTCATGCTCTGACACAGTGTGGCCTGTCCCCCTTCCAGCTCCACACTACCAATGGTGTACATCAGTCGTGTTGCAAACTCTGGATCAAAGTTTGACTTGTCATGCTGGTCCGGAGCTGTTGGTTTCTGGTTCCTCTCTGGCCTCAAGTAGCTCCATCTGAGGATGATGATGCTCACTAGAGAGACGCAGATGTAGAAGCACATTGCTATGTAGAACTTGACGTATCCCGTTGACACAGCCATCTTAAGCAGATCACTGTTACATCTGTGGCCCTCTCTGCACCACTGATGTTAGCTTCTGTAGCACCCCTGCATGATCACTCTACATAGGGGAGAGACAGGCAAACTACACCCGCGGTTAAAACACACACGTCATCCAATGAAAGATTCACAAATGAAGCATCTTGCATTTCTACAGTGTCACATTTCAGTCCAACCTACCCCAAGTATACAATTGGATGGCACAGCCAATTTCCTGTTTGCAATAGTGAAACCGAGAGAGAGAAAGGGGTATTATTGTTTCCTGGGTTATGAGGCTGTGTGTGGAATGTTAGCAATTAACTTTGATTAATCTACAACAGCCTGTTGTTAGATCATTGTAGCCCTGATTGATTGTAAATACCTGCATGTTGTTTCATAGAACTGAACAATTAGATATCCATCAACAAATATGTTTCAGTAATTAATTTTATGGGCAATCCTTTTCCACACAATCTTTAATCAAATTTAGGATAGCGAACATTATATATGAGCCATCATTGCACTGGTGTTCTGCATTGACATAACTTTCTATATCATGATTCTAAACAACAGCATTTGTAAAACTTGTTTCTTTAAGGCAAACCTAAAATGGCAGCCATTTTATGTCAACCCGAAAGATCTTTCAAATAATATCTTTCAGGTGTGTATAACTAAAAAATCTTTTGTTCAGATTATAACCATCGATGTGCAAGTAAATATCTAATTTCTTGTTGTGTGAGGAAACAAAGTATTTTATAAATTACCCAAAAGACAACATGTTATGTCACTTGAGTTGACACTTGTGTTGACATGTGTGTTGACACTTGTGTTGACATGTGTGTTGACACTTGTGTTGACATGTGTGTTGACACTTGTGTTGACACTTGTGTTGTTTGCAGGAAGACCGCTGTTTCTCGGTGGTGATCGGGGACAAACATAAGACATTAGACCTGGTGGCACAAGACCGTGACACAAAGTGTACATGGGTGACAGGACTGAAACACCTTCAGAAGAAGCTGCTCGCTGCCGACCTCTCTACCAAGCATGAGATGTATCCTTCCACTGCAGCAATGCGCAAATTTCAGTTCTCAGTCTTGTTCTGTAATGTTATGTTATAATTGTTATGTTATAATTGTTATGTTATAATTGTTATGTTATAATTGTTATGTTATAATTTCTGCTAGATTCTAGAAACAATTGGCAGAAACATTGTCTTTGTGAAATACATTCTTCACAATCTTGCCCTTCTTTAAACTTTGTATGATGTACGTCATAGTGCATATTGTTTCTGGAATAGAACCTTCCCACTGGGCATCTGAAGCGAAGATCTATGTTTTATGTAAAGTGAACACTTTCTAATAATGATCATGTATTTCATAGATACTACTGTGAGCAGCAGTATATTATGTAGATAAAACGCCAGTCTTGGTAGGTCATTATACCAGCACTGGAACGTAAGTTGAGGGTGTGTGCATCACATTGCAGTACAATTAGACAGGTACACATTTCTGTGTTATGTTCTCTGCAAATGCAGACAAGCTGTACAACTATATGAGACCATAACTAGATAGTTGCACATTCATAGATTTCATTGTAGTACATGACTAGATAGATACACATGAATAGATTATATTACCATCAAGTAGAGATAGATACACATGAATAGATTATATTACCATCAAGTAGAGATAGATACTCATGAATATATTATATTACCATCAAGTAGAGATAGATACTCATGAATAGATTATATTACCATCAAGTAGAGATAGATACTCATCCGTAGAGGGTAAATTCCTAGTAGAGTTGTGCATCCTTAGATTATAAGTAGGGTTGTGCATCCTTAGATTACATGTCCTCTGTCAATACACCTGTCCTGTGATTGGACCTTGACTGGAGATAGGTGGATAAAGAGCCTGTTCAAGACGGCAGACAAAAATGGAGACAACGTACTGAGTCTGAAGGAGATCGTTGGTCTACTCAAACACGTCAACATTGAGTGTGACTTCGACACTGCCAAGCAAATGTTCCAGGTAAGTCCTTTATACGTGATGTAGATGTGGGGGTGACGTTAGATGTGGGTGGTGATATTAGGTGTGGGTGGTGACATTAGTTGTGGGTGGTGATGTTAGGTGTGGGTGGTGACGTTAGTTGTGGGTGGTGACGTTAGGTGTGGGTGGTGACGTTAGGTGTGAGGGTGACATTAGGTGTGGGGGTGATGTTAGTTGTGAGTGGTGACGTTAGATGTGGGTGGCGATGTTAGATGTGGGGGTGACATTAGATGTGGGGGTGACGTTAGATGTGGGGGAGATGTTAGATGTGGTTGGTGACGTTAGGTGTGGGTGGTGACGTTAGATGTTGGTGGCAACGTTAGATGTAGGGGCGACGTTAGATGTGGGGGTGACGTTAGATGTGGGGGGTGACGTTAGATGTGGGGGGTGACGTTAGATGTGGGGGTGACGTTAGATGTGGGGGTGACATTATATGTGGGGGGTGACATTACAAACAAATATTGAAAGAAAATGAATTGCAGTTAATAATGTCCCTGGGTGATAGATGTGCTAGATATATTCATCACAATAACACATACGCACCACTGTAGGACAAACATAAAATAATATTACTGGTAAAGTCGACACACAAGCATTTGTAGTTCATTAGTTGCCATGGTGCACTGTTATTTGACAAATTTACAGATGTACCTTTTTGATGGCCTGTAACATAAGACTTATCATGATAATGACTTTGTTGATTTGTTGTAAACTGCTAGTTTTTTAGTGTGAAGTGTTAGCTTGCTTTGTGAATTGGCTTTGAAGGAAGCTGATACGAATAAAAGCCAGAAGAAAAAGGGAGAGGATTCGCTTGACCTTGATGAGTTTCTCCACTTCTATAAACTGATGACTCACAGAGAGGAGTTGCAGCAGCTGTTTGATAAGTACGTGGAATCACACACACTGGTGGTCTACGCATGAACTACTCACCTCGGTCCGTTCCCACAGTCCGTTCCCACGCACAGTCTCAGACTGGCTGGTTGAAATGACTAACCATACCACTACATAGCAAACATTTTATTTGTGTTTTAATTTTCTTAAATTGAAGGGTAATTTGCATCTCCAAATGGATTAATGGATGTTAATAAGACAAGGTCGCTAGTGTGTTGGAAATGGGAATTAATGGATGTTAATAAAACAAAGTTACAAGTATGTTGGAAGTGGGAATTAATGGATGTTAATAAGACAATGTCACAAGTGTGTTGGAAATGGGAATTAATGGATGTTAATAAGACAAGTTACAAGTATGTTGGAAGTGGGAATTAATGGATGTTAATAAGAAAAGGTTACAAGTATGTTGGAAGTGGGAATTAATGGATGTTAATAAGACAAGGTCACAAGTATGTTGGAAGTTGGAATTAATGGATGTTAATAAGACAAGGTTACAGGTATGTTGGAAGTGGGAATTAATGGATGTTAATAAGACAAGGTCACAAGTATGTTGGAAGTTGGAATTAATGGATGTTAATAAGACAAGGTCACAAGTATGTTGGAAGTTGGAATTAATATGGATGTTAATAAGACAAGGTCACAAGTATGTTGGAAGTTGGAATTAATGGATGTTAATAAGACAAGGTCACAAGTATGTTGGAAGTTGGAATTAATGGATGTTAATAAGACAAGGTCACAAGTATGTTGGAAGTTGGAATTAATGGATGTTAATAAGACAAGGTCACAAGTATGTTGGAAGTTGGAATTGATGGATGTTAATAAGACAAGGTCACAAGTATGTTGACAGTGGGAATTAATGGATGTTAATAAGACAAGGTCACAAGTATGTTGGAAGTTGGAATTGATGGATGTTAATAAGACAAGGTCACAAGTATGTTGACAGTGGGAATTAATGGATGTTAATAAGACAAGGTCACAAGTATGTTGGAAGTTGGAATTAATGGATGTTAATAAGACAAGGTCACAAGTATGTTGGAAGTTGGAATTAATGGATGTTAATAAGACAAGGTCACAAGTATGTTGGAAGTTGGAATTAATGGATGTTAATAAGACAAGGTCACAAGTATGTTGACAGTGGGAATTAATGGATATTAATAAGACAAGGTCACAAGTATGTTGGAAGTTGGAATTAATGGATGTTAATAAGACAAGGTCACAAGTATGTTGGAAGTTGGAATTAAAGGATGTTAATAAGACAAGGTCACAAGTATGTTGGAAGTTGGAATTAATGGATGTTAATAAGACAAGGTCACAAGTATGTTGGAAGTGGGAATTAATGGATGTTAATAAGACAAGGTCACAAGTATGTTGGAAGTGGGAATTAATGGATGTTAATAAGACAAGGTCACAAGTATGTTGACAGTGGGAGTTTCAGTTGATTTGAGTTGCCACCTGTTTCAGTTGCACTCAACTCAAACCACTCCAGGCTTCTTAGTGTATTTATTGTTATGTGTTCTGTAAAGTAAGCCGGACAAGTTGTCAAGTTGTGTGATCTTTGAGTTGGCAAATATGGTTGAATAGGTTGTTTTTTACAAACTGTAAACATAACTTTTTGTTTTTGACAGATACAGTTATGAGGACAAATATCTCGAGCCTTACGAACTCCAGGAGTTCTTTCAGAAGGAGGAGGATGTAAGTTGTTGTTGGTTGTTGATTTTCTCAATAGCAGTGTGATCTACTAATTTACCAGTGTCACTGTTTTGTGACAGAAATTCTGGCCTGTATTTCCCTGGTGGTAATACTGGTGCTGCCATCTAGTGATATAACATAATTATCCTCAAGGTGGCAGCACGGATGCATTAAGTCTGCTGAATTCCGCCCCTTCTTGAAAAATAATCACGCTTCTGCATGTGGGCGTTATCATTCTTCATACAACTTGTCATTTCTGGTTCCGTGGACCACAGTTTTAATATGGTGTCATATTTCCATTGACAGCAAAGGCTAAGCCTAGACGAGTGTTCCAAGTTCATCAGTGAGTTTGAGCCATGCCCCACAGTGCGAGGATGTCACAAGATGAGCATCGATGGTGAGCGACACAGAAATTTCTAGCACTTTGTAAAATTGCCATCCTGTAAAGTCTAGTTTCCTTTCTGCTATCAAAGTTTCCATCTTTTGATGCATCCAAGTGGAGCCAAGTTTGTGCTTTTTGATGAAAACCCAGAGGAATTTTTGTCATCCAAAATTGTACTGCTATTGAAAATACAAGTGTTTGGTTTGTCGCAGGATTCCAGTGCATGTTCAACTCAAACGTTCTCAATGTGTTGGACCCCCAGCAGAGCCACGTCCACCAGGACATGACCCACCCCCTGTCAGACTACTTTATTGACTCGTCACATAACACGTACGTCACCTTCATTGCATTGTCACCATCCTACACGTATGTCACCTTCCTCATTGCATTGTCACCATCCTACACGTATGTCACCATCCTCATTGCATTGTCACCATCTAACCATATGTCACCATCCTCACTGCATTGTCACCATCCTACATGTATGTTACCATCCTCATTGCATTGTCACCATCCTACATGTATGTCACCATCCTCATTGCATTGTCACCATCCTACATGTATGTCACCATCCTCATTGCATTGTCACCATCCTACACGTATGTCACCATCCTCATTGCATTGTCACCATCCTACACGTATGTCACCATCCTCATTGCATTGTCACCATCCTACACGTATGTCACCATCCTCATTGCATTGTCACCATCCTACACATTTTTGTGATTGGCATTTATTGTTTTGTTAATAATAAAATATGCCTGACTCAAGGTGTTGGGTATGGATTGGTGTGGTAATGGAACATTTTATAGAACTCTCTTATGTGTTGTTATATAAAGACACCAATGATGTACAGTACTGTGTGTGTGTAGATTTGTAGATAATGTAAGCACAGCCACTGGGTTATCCTATTACTTCTACCGTCTTGGTTCTGTGTAGTTTTGTCTGTGTTCCTGTGTATACAAGTAATCTATCCAAGCAGTTTTTAACTATGCTATACTACATAACACTGTCCAAATTTTTGGCTGTAAATATGTGTTTTAGTCATTCAGACTGTTGTATTACAGATACTTGTGTTTTAATCATTCAGACTGTTGTGTTACAGATACTTGACGTCGGACCAGCTGATGGGGCCCAGTGCGGTTGAATCCTACATCCGTACACTGAAGAGTGGCTGCAGATGTGTTGAATGTGAGCATGCAAATATCATGGCTAGCAGATTATTAGTTTGTATTTAATGTCAGTTTATAGATGGTTTCAGTTTCTGTAGGCAACTATGTTGGTGGTCCATTCATGTCATGCTAATTGTTGTTAATTGAGATGGTTTAAGTTTTTGACATTTTTATTCCACAAATTCCAGCCAAATGTTTAGGTTTTATTGAACAAAACATTTTGTTAAATAAAGGTTTATCTTGTATGCACTTTGCATATAATGTGACGATATATGACTGTTTGTCGACAGTGGACTGTTGGGATGGGGACTCCGGCGAGCCCGTCATCTACCACGGACACACGTTCACGTCAAAGATCCTCTTCAAAGATGTCATTGTTGCCATCAGCATGTATGGGTTCATAGCATCAGAGTAAGTGCTGCCCTCTATCTAGTCAACACTCACTTGTAATTGCAGCAGTGAAGCAGCAGTGAAGCAGCAGTGAAGCAGCAGTGAAGCAGCAGTGAAGCAGCAGTGAAGCAGCAGTGAAGCAGCAGTGAAGCAGCAGTGAAGCAGCAGTGAAGCAGCAGTGTGGTAGTCCTTTTATCATGTATGTTAGATTTTTGCGTTATGTGTTGTCATTAAAGCCTGTTCACTGCGCCCCCTTGTGGTGTTATAGGTACCCAGTAATCCTGTCGATTGAGAACCACTGCTCCATTCCACAGCAGCGACTAATGGCGAAGCATCTCCATGAAATACTTGGTGGTATCCTTTCTCTGTGGACTCCATGAATTCTTGTGGATGCCATGAACTTTTGTAGACTCCATGAACTCTTGTGGTGTTTACCAGTAGAATACCTGGCTGTTTCATTACATGCACCTTCAGCATCTTTCAGACATTCAGATTAGTTTACCTCAGAGTATTTGTGCAGCCAATTTCTGGAACGCATTTAACAAAAATTGCAGTACAGTTTTGTAGTGCAGTACAGTTTTGTAGTGCAGTACAGTTTTGCAGTACAGTACAGTTTTGTAGTGCAGTACAGTTTTGTAGTGCAGTACAGTTTTGTAGTGCAGTACAGTTTTGTAGTGCAGTACAGTTTTGTAGTGCAGTACAGTTCAAAAAGCCAAATTAACATTTACAGTTTACTGTATTGTAAATTACCCTCCACCATTGCATGATATACTTCATTGCATGGTAGTAGTAAAACGTACTTAAGACGGGCTTCTAGTTTCACACATGACGTCTGTGTGTTAACCTTGACTGAGACGAGATCTGTTGTACTCAAATCCGATGGCAACATTGACTGACAAACTGCCCTCTCCTGACATGCTCAAGAAAAAAGTCATTATCAAGGTGGGAAAACTTAATTCTGTGTGATTTAATTTCTGGAGAACTAATGTAGCACCCCCCATTCTTTCTTGCATGACTTCTCTTTCTCGTGTGATTTCTCTATGTATACTCTATGTATGTAGGATAGCTTTACAGAAGTCACGTAATGTTTTACCACTGAGGAGAAGTTCACAGTTGACAATTAACATAATTTTCAGTACTTTTCAGATGCTTCTGAATGCTCAATAAAGATGGTGCAAAATAACAACTGTGCAAGGGACCATTATCCTTCTTAGGTTACTGTTGTAATTAATGCCAATAGTAGTAACAATATATCGTTTACAGTCATACTGGTATTATTGTGACCATAGTTGATTGGTATTATTGGCGTTCCTCTGCATGATGACATCGGTGTCAATATTACTGCTTTCTGCAGGGAAATACCACTTTCCCGTCGACCCTGCATACCTGCCTTTTTGATGAAATACTACTTTCCCCTCGACCCAGCATACCTGCCTTTTTGATAAAATACCACTTTCCCGTCGACCCTGCATCCTGCCTTTTTGATGAAATACCACTTTCCCCTCGACCCTGCATACCTGCCTTTTTGATGAAATACCATGATCTCATTGATTTGTTGCACACAAGGCTGTTCTAAACACATGATACTTCTATGGTCTCATTGATTTGTTGCACACAAGGCTGTTCTAAAGACATGATACTTCTATGGTCTCATTGATTTGTTGCACACAAGGCTGTTCTAAACACAT
Source organism: Lamellibrachia satsuma (assembly GCA_033239005.1). Classification (NCBI taxonomy): domain Eukaryota; kingdom Metazoa; phylum Annelida; class Polychaeta; order Sabellida; family Siboglinidae; genus Lamellibrachia; species Lamellibrachia satsuma. The sequence goes on along the minus strand of BSQZ01000005.1, from coordinate 14,156,585 downwards.
GATACTTCTATGGTCTCATTGATTTGTTGCACACAAGGCTGTTCTAAAGACATGATACTTCTATGGTCTCATTGATTTGTTGCACACAAGGCTGTTCTAAACACATGATACTTCTATGGTCTCATTGATTTGTTGCACACAAGGCTGTTCTAAAGACATGATACTTCTATGGTCTCATTGATTTGTTGCACACAAGGCTGTTCTAAACACATGATACTTCTATGGTCTCATTGATTTGTTGCACACAAGGCTGTTCTAAACACATGATACTTCTATGGTCTCATTGATTTGTTGCACACAAGGCTGTTCTAAACACATGATACTTCTATGGTCTCATTGATTTGTTGCACACAAGGCTGTTCTAAGCACATGACACTTCTATGGTCTCACTGATTTCTTTCAACTGGTCAACATAGTAATCCATAAAAACAACACTCGTGAGGCCACTAAAGATCACTGAAAGTCCACTGGATGTTTCTCAGTTTTCCTTGTGCACTTTCCCGCATGTCCATGAGGAGATGTAGACACCTGTGTGATGATTGGTTACCTGGCTGTAGGGCAAGAAGTTGGCGACAGACGTGGTGGATGGAGACGAGGGTGACGTCAGTGATGAGGATGAGGCTGCTGACCTGGAGGACGAGCAAATCAAGCAGGAAGTGAGTCGCAAGTCTCGGAAGAAGCACCAGAGACTAGCGAAGGAACTCTCTGACTGCGTGACCATCTGTCAAAGTGTCTCATTCAAAGACTTCAAACATTCCAAGAAGAGCTGTAAGTCTTTGTGCGGTGACACTGTTAGCCAATGGTTCCCATGCTCCATGTGGCAAGTGCACCAAGAAGCCACTGGGTTATCAAGAGTCCAACACTATTTTATTTATGTATAGCCCGCTCTTACCAGATATCTGTGAATTTTATTTTTAAACATATTCAAGCTGCATTAGCAGATAATTTGTTCCATTCATATATCGTCCTTTGGGAGAATGGGTATCTTCATAACTATTCACTATATTAAAAACTTCTGTTTGCTCTTCTTTTAATGTTCTGGTCTCAAGTGTTGTTAAAATGCACTCAGTGAAGCATTGTTCATAATATGTCTAATCTTCTCTGCCGTCTCAATTCTCCCACACCAGGTCAGCTTATGCTTCCTGTGTCATCAGATGTCTGTAGTTTCCCTATGACATGTCACGGTTGGTGTAACTTTCAGACAACTTCAAACAGATGTCGTCCTATGGAGAGAGCAAGGCCATGGACCTTGCTGCAGACAAGGGTCACCTCTGGGTGAAGCAGAATCAGTGGCAACTCAGTCGAATCTACCCTGCGGGGCGACGCACTGACTCCAGCAACTACAACCCTCTGCCTGTGTGGAAGTGTGGCTGCCAGATAGGCAAGTACCCCACCACCCACCTATCACTATCACCCTATCAACTACAGCCCCCTGCCAGATAGGGAATACCCAACCACCCACCTATTACTATCACCCTATCAACTACAGCCCCCTGCCATATAGGCAAGTACCCCACCACCCACCTATCACTATCACCCTATCAACTACAGCCCTCTGCCAGATAGGCAAGTACCCCACCACCCACCTATTTCTATCACCCTATCAACTACAGCCCCCTGCCAGATAGGCAAGTACCCCATCACCCACCTATTACTATCACCCTATCAACTACAGCCCCCTGCCAGATAGGCAAGTACCCCACCACCCACCTATAACCATCACCCCAGTAGGTGTCTCATATTTACAAAATAGTTTCTACAATTTGTTTTCAAGTTGGAAAGAATGTTTATGTACACTTGTAATCTTTACCAGTTTTCCTCAGTTTGATTATCTGGACAAAAACTATAATAATAATTAAAACTTCTATAGTGACTATATCTCCAGGAACCCAATCTCACGTGCAAGAAACCAGAATCTCTAAACATGATATCATGATCAGGAATGCACTAAAGTCATCACCAGAGTGGAGGGTTAAGGACGGAAATGCAATTTTTTTAAATATGTCTTGAGTTTTTTGGTGGAAGGTAATTGTAGTTTCAGATGATTTTATGGTGATGTGGCGTTCTTTCCATGTGTGGTGCAGCTACAGAGAAAGTACACTTGCCCAGCAGTGGAACTACTCCTAAGAACCCATGAAATGTGACCCAAATGACAGGGTAGCTGTCTTGCAAGTTCTCACGGTTATGTTATATACCTGCAAGATTTGTTAAATTAGGGTATTTCTTACTTGTGGTGCCACGTTGACCTTGAGTGACCTTCCTGTTTCAGTGGCGATGAACCAGCAGACTCCTGATGACGACCTGCTCATATACAAGGGCATGTTTGTTGACAACGGCGGCTGTGGATACATCCTCAAGCCGCCCTTCCTCCTCGATGGTAAACTCCCTTCAATTGTTTAGAACGACACCCCTCATATGATTACCAACATAGCTTCCCCAATTTCTGAATCATGCAGGAACTCTACCAAAAGGCCTTCACTCAACTAGTACCCAATGATTTTCTGTATATTAATCCTTGCTGTAGATTAGTCCTTGCTGTATATTAGTCCTTGCTGTATATTAGTCCTTGCTGTATATTAGTCCTTGCTGTATATTAGCCCTTGCTGTATGTTAGTCCTTACTGTATGTTAGTCCTTGCTGTATATAAGCCCTTGCTGTATGTTAGTCCTTGCTGTATATTAGTCCTTGCTGTATGTTAGTCCTTGCTGTATATTAGTCCTTGCTGTATGTTAGTCCTTGCTGTATGTTAGTCCTTGATGCATATTAGTCCTTGCTGTATATTAATCCTTGCTGTATATTAATCCTTGCTGTATGGTAGTCCTTGCTGTATGTTAGTCCTTGCTGTATGTTAGTCCTTGCTGTATGTTAGTCCTTGCTGTATGTTAGCCCTTGCTGTATGTTAGTCCTTGCTGTATGTTAGTCCTTGCTGTATATTAGCCTTTGCTGTATGTTTGTCCTTGCTGTATATTAGTCCTTGCTGCATATTAGTCCTTGCTGTATATTAATCCTTGCTGTATATTAGTCTTTGCTGTATGTTAGTCCTTGCTGTATGTTAGTCCTTGCTGTATATTAACCCTTGCTGTATGTTAGTCCTTGCTGTATATTAGCCTTTGCTGTATGTTTGTCCTTGCTGTATATTAGTCCTTGCTGCATATTAGTCCTTGCTGTATATTAATCCTTGCTGTATATTAGTCTTCGCTGTATGTTAGTCCTTGCTGTATGTTAGTCCTTGCTGTATATTAACCCTTGCTGTATGTTAGTCCTTGCTGTATATTAGCCTTTGCTGTATGTTTGTCCTTGCTGTATATTAGTCCTTGCTGCATATTAGTCCTTGCTGTATATTAATCCTTGCTGTATATTAGTCTTTGCTGTATGTTAGTCCTTGCTGTATGTTAGTCCTTGCTGTATATTAACCCTTGCTGTATGTTAGTCCTTGCTGTATATTAGCCTTTGCTGTATGTTTGTCCTTGCTGTATATTAGTCCTTGCTGCATATTAGTCCTTGCTGTATATTAATCCTTGCTGTATATTAGTCTTTGCTGTATGTTAGTCCTTGCTGTATGTTAGTCCTTGCTGTATATTAACCCTTGCTGTATGTTAGTCCTTGCTGTATATTAACTGTTGCTGTATGTTAGTCCTTGCTGTATGTTAGTCCTTGCTGTATATTAGTTAAGCTTAGTTAAGATCTTACAAAATAATTTATTGAAACTGCGTTATGTATTTACAGTAACTCTGATGCATAAAGTGAAATGTTTTACTTCTCACCTTGTTCCCAACTTTGAACTCATTGTGGAAATGTCAGCCTTTGTAATGTAACATGTGCAACAGACGGTTTATAGTAAAGGGTGTTGTGGTTACTTACAGCCGACCAGAACTTCAACCCCGCGGGGCCCTACCCCAGTGAATGGAAGAAACACCTGACAGTAAGGGTAAGTACACTTACCTTTAGTTGTTCATTATTCTGGAGCCTTAGTTTTATCTTTGATGTACTCTCCCTGGTATAATATATATATATATATATATATATATATATCAGTTCCACATGACATCAGTATAAAATATCATGTGGTATGTGTAAACGTGCAATAAACAAGCATTTCAAAAAGGCTGTGGGAAATTTTAAATGTTGCTTTATATAGCATTTGGTTTTTTGAGTGATTTAAAGACGTGCCTCTTTGTCATTTGTTAAAAATAGCACCAAACTACAACTCGGTGTAAATATCCAACTGAACCTGTCAGTCTGTGATTTTGGTTTATTGTTAGCAGTATGAATAAGTCATAGTTTATGTACACCACTCCACAATTATATATAGTTTATGTACACCACTCCACAATTATATATAGTTTATGTACACCACTCCACAATTATATATAGTTTATGTACACCACTCCACAATTATATATAGTTTATGTACACCACTCCACAATTGAAAGTCACATAATATCAGAACATGTGCATATCCTGTCTTGTTTATAACACAGTCTGTTGTTTAAAAATCATTAAACAAATTCTAATGAGCATTTTCAGTAGATCTGGTGTGTTCAGCAAGAACCATTTTATGAGGATACTTTGTAACATGTTGCTACTTGCAGGTGGTCAGTGGCTATCAGCTGCCAAAGAAGAAGGGCGATAAGAACAAGAGTATACTTGACCCTTATGTCAAGGTGGAAGTCCGAGGCGTCAACTCTGACACAAAGATTGAAAAGACAAGTCACATTCATAATAACGGTGACTGTGGCCGCTGTTTCCTGCTTATTATTATAATATTCACGCACATAGTGCCAATTATTCCCACTTTTTCGAGCATCGAAAAAGATGATGAAATGCATTTTTTACATGCAGAATACTTATTAATTTATACATTCCTCATTTAACTATGCATTATGGTTTCTGTACATACTTAATCTTCTTAACGGTGAGATTGAGGTACGTCCATTCTAGACATGTGCCCAATTCATCACTAACAAAAGAGTGACTGAGATTTAAGATTTAAGGCTAACCTTTTGTTTTTGCAGGTTTCCACCCAGTATGGGACACGCCACTAGAGTTTGATATCCAGGTGCCAGACCTTGCCATTGTCAGTTTCCGGGTGATGGATTACGAAAACATTACCAGTAACGTGCTCATAGCACAGAACTGTCTGCGATTCAGCAGCTTACAGCCAGGTGAGTACGCATGATATCATAAGTTTGATGTTGCCATCTAATCTTGTCATTACCTATGAAATGTATGTATATAAGTAGGGTAAGAAAAACTTATATAAATTAGTTGAACTTTATATTTCATTTTCTGGCCCTGCTTAAAATGGATGACATAGTTTGACTACATAAATTGAATTAATATAAAATAAAATTCCATATCATATAACCTTTCATAAGTACCATTATGCAAAGAAATTTTAAATAAATCTTTTAGCATGCATAGTCATCGGCCAGGTAACTATGGGTGCCTGTGACTGCAGGTGGTCCGTGTGGACCTTGTTCTTTCCTTGCAGGCTATCGCACAGTGCCACTGAAGAGCAAGTATGGAGACGTTATCTGGGGTGCATCTCTGTTTGTACACATCATGATCACGTAGATGTGATGTAAGTGTCACTCCTGTACATCTCAACACTCTTCCACAAACACCAGTTGCATGTTTATCAATAGTGTTCTGCATCGAGTCTCCCTCTGATCTACCAACAATGAAGATTCTATGCAGAACTCTATTTATGAACATGTTATGAACACCCCAGCCACAAGCTGCATCATCTTCTGCCTCCCATCCAGGAAACTACGTACGCAGCCCGCCGTAACTCCAGGGATGACATGCCTCAATGCAGAACTGCATAGTTTATGGACTTTACCTCTTGCAATAAACACTAACTTATTTTTCAATTTTCTACGTTTTACTTGCAATTAACTGAGGGCTTAATTTTATTTAGTTATTTATATGCAATTTAATTCGTACTTATAATTGTATATAATCATAAAATAAAAATCTGGCCTTTGCCTAGTGTTGGCATTAAATTTAGATGCATTATTTTATTTAAGATGCACATAGACACTTAAAATTCAAATTCCCATGGGTATTGCTTGGAGGCTTGTCACTCAATCACACAATGTTGTAATGTTGTTGCTTTCTTCTTTATCTGGGTCTAGGGTGAAGACTGGCACCGTTTTTGTTTCCCTTCTTCTTCGTCACTGATCCCGTTTCACTGTCGTCTCCACCAACCGTCTCCACTCCTCATTCTCCACTCCTTCATCATCCCTCGCTTTAATTCTCCATTTCCTCATCCCTCGCTCTCATTCTCCATTCCCTCATCCCTTGCTCTCATTCTCCCCTCCCTCATCCCTCGTTCTCATTCTCCTTGCCCCTCCCACTCCTGTCAAATCTCTCTTCACGCAGTTCTCCCATCTCAGTGTTCCTCTTAATGAATTACTCTATAATTCCTATTGTCTCACAGCTTCAAGGGGGGCAAACTACTGGCAAACTTACTGGGTCAGCGAATATTCATGGATATCATATATCTTTTAATGTAAAATGGTTTGTGTTTGTAGGCGGCCACATGACCTATCGATGTCACATGATATGAGGGACAGACATTCTAATGCGTGAAAGCAACAGAGCAAGAATGCATTGCAGAGTTTGAGAAAATTATGATCATAGTAGTGGGAATATAATATATATATATATATATATATATATATATATATATATATATATATATATATATATATATTGTATATAAGAATTTAGTTATCTTTTGTAGTTTGATAACACTGCAGTTTTAAAAAGTGTAGTTTTGTCAGAGTTCCTATTTACCAATTCACTTCATGTAACAGAATTAAAAACAGTGTATTTCATAGTCTGTGCAATTAAGTAGGTTATAGTATTTACATGTTTTTGTACCAGGGGAGATTTAACAGGTTTGCATTATGTAATGTTAAATATACAACATGTTTGTACTAATTTGATACATCATCAAATGTTTTAATATGCACAAGACTTTTTTATTACATAGCAACCTTTTGCCAAGACGATGTTCCTGTGGGGGTGTAGTATGTTCCTGGGGATGTAGTATGTTCCTGTGGGTGTAGTATGTTCCTGTGGGGGTGTGGTATGTTCCTGGGGTGTAGTATGTTCCTGTGGGGGTGTAGTATGTTCCTGGGGGTGTAGTATGTTCCTGTGGGTATGTGGTATGTTCCTGGGGGTGTAGTATGTTCCTGGGGGTGTAGTATGTTCCTGTGGGGGTGTAGTATGTTCCTGGGGGTGTAGTATGTTCCTGTGGGGTGTGGTATGTTCCTGGGGGTGTAGTATGTTCCTGTGGGTGTGTAGTATGTTCCTGGGGGTGTAGTATGTTCCTGTGGGGGTGTAGTATGTTCCTGTGGGTGTAGTATGTTCCTGTGGGTTTGTGGTATGTTCCTGGGGGTGTAGTATGTTCCTGTGGGGGTGTGGTATGTTCTAGGGGTTTAGTATGTTCCTGTGGGTGTGTGGTATGTTCCTGGGGGTGTAGTGTGTTCCTGTGGGGTGTGGTATGTTCTGTGGGGGTGTGGTATGTTCCTGGGGGTGTTGTATGTTCTTGTGGGGGTGTGGTATGTTCCTGGGGGTGTAATATGTTCCTGTGGGTGTGTAGTATGTTCCTGGGGGTGCAGTATGTTCCTGTGGGTGTGTGGTACGTTCCTGGGGTGTAGTATGTTCCTGGGGTTGTAGTATGTTCCTGTGGGGGTGTGGTATGTTCCTGGGGGTGTAGTATGTTCCTGTGGGGTGTGGTATGTTCCTGGGGGTGTAGTATATTCCTGTGGGGGTGTAGTATGTTCATGTGGGTGTAGTATGTTCATGTGGGGGTGTGGTATGTTCCTGGGGGTGTAGTATGTTCCTGTGGGGGTGTAGTATGTTCCTGTGGGTGTAGTATGTTCCTGTGGGGGTGTGGTATGTTCCTGGGGGTGTAGTATGTTCCTTTGGGGTGTGGTATGTTCCTGGGGGTGCAGTATGTTCCTGTGGGTGTGTGGTACGTTCCTGGAGTGTAGTATGTTCCTGGGGGTGTAGTATGTTCCTGTGGGGGTGTGGTATGTTCATGGGGGTGTTGTATGTTCCTGTGGGGGTGTGGTATGTTCCTGGGGGTGTAGTATGTTCCTGTGGGGGTGTAGTATGTTCATGTGGGTGTAGTATGTTCCTGTGCGGGTGTGGTATGTTCCTGGGGGTGTAGTATGTTCCTGTGGGGGTGTGGTATGTTCCTGTGGGGGTGTAGTATGTTCATGTGGGTGTGTGGTATGTTCCTGGGGTTGTAGTGTGTTCCTGTGGGGTGTGGTATGTTCTGTGGGGGTGTAGTATGTTCATGTGGGGGTGTGGCATGTTCCTGGGGGTGTAGTATATTCCTGTGGGGTGTAGTATGTTCCTGGGGGTGTAGTATGTTCCTGTGGGTGTGTTGTATGTTCTTGGGGGTGTAGTATGTTCCTGTGAGGTGTAGTATGTTCCTGTGGGAGTGTAGTATGTTCCTGTGGGGTGTAGTATGTTCCTGGCTGTGGGGTGTAGTATGGTCCTGGGGGTGTAGTATGTTCCTGTGGGGTGTAATATGTTCCTATGGTGGTGTGGTATGTTCCTGTGGGGTGAATGTTCCTGTGGTGGTGTAATATGATCCTATGGTGGTGTAATATGTTCCTGTGGTGGTGTAGTATGTTCCTGTGGGGTGTAGTATGTTCCTGTTGGGTGTAATATGATCCTATGGTGGTGTAATATGTTCCTGTGGTGGTGGATTATGTTTCTGTGGGGTGTAATATGATCCTATGATGGTGTAATATGTTCCTGTGGTGGTGTAGTATGTTCCTGTGGGGTGTAGTATGTTGGTAGACACTGGCAAAGAATGTCGCAATCTCAGAAAGTGAACGGTAAGGGAGCATTGACAGAAGGTGGGTGTATTTGGCCTCCCTGGGTATTTCAAATATTCAAATAGTTTGCATTTACTCAGCAAGCAAAATATTTTCATGAATTAAATATTTTAAAAGTATATTTTTCTGTAGTTAAGTTAAAAAGTATGCATTGTGTTAATGATATGTGGAGACTGTTTAAAATAAATTTAAGTGTTTGTTGTTATAAATAATATTTATGTAACATTATTTTTGTCATTCTGTTTTAAATTGAATCTTGTGATCCTTTCTAAGCATGAGCTGTCCTGTAGCATAAACAAAATGTTATGCTATATGGTTATGGTTTATTTCTGAATAATGTAAGATGGGCAACATTTAGATGTCAGGGAATGCAGGAGCGATGCAAGAGAAGCTAACAAACAGCAGCTTTAAATATATTCCAGAGGTACTAAACTTAGTGAAGTAGACCTGCATATGAATGAATATAAACAGCAGTCGGTGAAATAAAGAAGGTATCCAGCTGTGAAATGGAGTCTTGTACATGACAGTTTACTTGATGTCATCTTTTTTAAAGACATAGCGATCTGTTTCATTCATGCTATGCTTAATTAACATCTTGTATTATGTCTTGCTTGTTTTTCAGTAAATGTAATTAGTTGAATGACTAGTGTTGGTCTTATTAATCAATCTGACTGTCTCGCCCTTATCAGATATCTGTCAATTCTATTTTTAAACATATTCACACTACTAACATTAACACAATCATTCGGCAGTTTGTTCCATTCAGTTATCACCATCTGTGAGAAAGAAAATCCCAATATAAAGACAACAAAACAATTATGCTAATGAGTTGGGATATTAACATATAATATATTCCCACAGTGGACAAAGTTGTCAGTTTTTTTCATATGATTTTAAAGGTGATTCGATTTTAAAATAAATATATTTATTCTTTCGTAAACTGAACTTTGAGTCAACTGTAAAAAGGTCCTGATCTAAATAACAAGAAAGACAGTTCATAAGGTAACTACCAAGGGAAGACATTGACAGGGGCACAATGTCTAACCCATTGATGAAAATGTAACAACTGGTATTTGCTGCATGCGCACACTGTCAATGCAGTCTACATTTTACAATTTAGAACTGTTTGTTGCACGTGAGACGACGTAAAAGGTTTCAAAACGCCAGTATAAGTGATCAAATTCGTTTCAGTACAGAGGAATTGTGCGCGGCTTTAGTGAACCGAATGCCTGTGCACTAAAATTGGCCTAGTTTAAGAGCCTAGATGTGCATTTTGTAGACGTAAAGTCATGCTTCTTCCAGTTAACTACGCTCAGCAAGTAGTCGGGGTGTCGGGAACTGATTGGTCGTGTCCGACGTTAGCTGCTGCTTGCGTTTGAAGTCACCTAACTACTTGCACTTATTGCCCTGACACATGGACCTCCAAATCCCCGCATAGCAGTTAACCCTCTGAATGGCGTCTCATTTCAAAACCGCAGTCTCGGGGCTATCACTCCATGTTGGAGGACGAGCTTGCGTAACTCTTCCGCGCGCAGGTAATTAATCTGGTAAGGGTGATTTAGTGAGTGGTAACTTGGTACTCGGTAATTTGATCAGTTTCTAAAAATGACATGATCAAAACCATTTTGGAAACTTTATGCTGACTCAACCAAGTTATTTGTGTAAAGAACGTGGTGTATCAGCTGATTTGTTGGCAATTAAGTCCACAACTTGCCAAGTCAAGCCCCCTCAAATCAGTGGTCTGCAAGTCAAGTGTCCATTCATCTCTCTGTGTGCGGCCATTTGGAGCGGGGAATTTAGGCAGATGCTGCGTTCATCACATATACTATTGTGAATTTTATAATTAACTTCAATACTGAAATGGACACATGTAAATATCTCAAGCACGTTGCATTCAGCTGAGGGTCATCAATCTTGATAAATATATTTATGTAGGTTCACAGCAGAAAGCCAGTAGATGCCCACTCATTATTTTCGTTTACAATATATTATGTGTAGTTGAAGTGTGTCGTGTCGCAATTACGCACAAGAAATGCTATTGTAACAAATTTACAGGTTCAAATAATGCGAATTAACGATGTAATAAGTAGATTGTTTTAACCCCGGCCTCCAGTAACTTGTTTAACAGAGATCGATATCGCAAGCAGTGGAATGCATTGCGCGTGGCGGGCACGGGCGATCGATGACTAATGCGTCAAACTCTAAAGTAACTTAATTAGCATGCACTGACTTGACCGACCCGACTTAGCCCAACAGTGGACTAAAGGAGCGTGGTGTTGGCACTGTACGTGAATGTGGCATCAATCATACAAATCCTGAAATCCATTATGAAAAATTTCGCCAGATGATAACGGGTGTTATGATATGTTGCGGAGTGACCCCCCCCCCCCCGACAAATACCCGTATAGATACGACGGCGCAGATGCTTGCTGCATCGTCGACTCCATCAGACTCGGTTTATTACATTATTGTTCCCGTAAACTGGTTCGGAATAATCGGCCACGTGCGCGCCATAAACGTAGGCCTCCAAAAGCAATGTTCATTCGTAGAAGTGTGTCGTTGATTGCGCAGGAGAACGGTTAGTTACGACACGATGTGTGCCTGCAGTCGTATCAATCTCCGAGAGAACAGCTGATACGATATGATGGAGACGATGATTACACAAGCTCAGGGCGGTCACACGCTCGGTGGAATCGTGTATTGGAGGAAGAAAATATACATCCACTGTCTAGTATACATAATTTAGTTCCGCTTTGTCATGCGACACTGTGCACGTCGCCCTATTAATCGGACAATTAATCGCTCGTGCAAACGGCGGCTGCGGCGTGGGACAAAATACGCATCGGACAAAACCCTCCTGGGTAAAGCCCCCAGATGACAAACCCCCATGATTATATCAAACTGTTCTTTGGTATGTTGGGTGGGTTGGCGTTCTTCCCTGTAAACGGTGTACTGGTGACACTGTGGACGATTCGGTGGTTCGGATCCACCGATGACCGTACGACCAAACTGCCACGATGAGCATATGTATTTTCATTGAATCTGAAAGATATCGCTTTCCTAAGGAGCTCACAAAACTTGTGCGAGGTCGTCGTTGTCGCTGTCGTTCTGCGGCGTCGGTAACGTAGTTGCGTACATTGTTTGTTAATGGCGGGTGACGTTTTACGCTCCAGACGCCACTTGATTACGTAATTTGTCGCGCAAAGCAATATGGGATCGATTGCAGTACTAAACTTTTACCGCCGCCATTATCCAATGGTGGAAGCCTAGTCTTTTCAGTCTCACAAGACTGGCTTGATCACAGTACTTTTTCCATCAGATTTTGGGGCATACAATCCGCGTGTGTGAATCCATCTTCTAAGATCGTCTGGAAAATGATATTTCGCTTCTTGCATCACACCAGTCACTGCTGCCGTAACTGATGGTTAAAGTTTTGTATGTAGCTGCAGGCCCGGCCTTGGGGAGTGGAGGGTTCGAACGAACCCCCTTTTTGAGAGAAATTTGTTTGGCTGAAATGAGGAATATAGGAAATGCGCACGACGAATGTAGGAAAGAAAGTAACGGGAAATAAACTACCGGACAAAATGTAGGGAGCCCAGGGCTATGTGGAACGTTAAAACGTATTGTGCCATGGGGTCAACTTATTCCAAGTAGATCCATATAATACCAACTGTTTACAGATACACAAACACTGTTCCTGTAAACGAATTATTTATTTGACTTTTTGGACGATAAAAAAATTACGGAAATTCCACATTGCCCCAAGACTGCGGAGCAAAGTGAACTTCCCCACAGGGGCAAAGTGAAATTACTTTGTACTCAATAATAGAAACAGTTCAGTACCACTAAACCACTTCCATGCCAGGAATATTGTCTCTTTCAGCGAATACAATGCACTGGAAATGTATTTACTCTATACATAGTTCACAAGTATAGTCAGTGACGTCATCAGTTCCTGCACGTTTCTCGTGGACCCATCTTACGCAAGTGTCGCACTTTATCCATTTCTCTCTGTAGCGCGATTCTGAAAAAAGGCGTAAACAATAAATGCACATTGCACCCTCATCACTATCTTTCAGTTGTTCCTTCCCCTTTTTCTTTCCCTTTCCCCGTTCCTTTCCTTGGTTTCCACTTGACCCACACGACACGGATGGGTGTCTTATGCTTTCCCTCTTTCGTTTTGCTTTTTGCAAGACAATTGGACGGTGCCTTCGCCGACATCTTCCTTTTAGGGACTAGCAGTCAAACGACTGTCCTATTTCTTCGTGTGCTTTTATTTCTAGGTTTATTTTGTTCAACCAGGAGTATTCCCATTGTGTCTGATGGTGACACGTATCCTGAAGTACCTTTTTCTGGGGCAGGTGTTACAGCTGTTTGGTCAGAAATCTGTTCAGATGATCCTAGGTGTGGATAATCTAGTGTTGATTGACCTGGCATTGGGTCATCTGAGGTTGATGAACCTGGCATTGGGTCATCTGAGGTTGATGAACCTGGCATTTGGTCAGCTGAGGTTGATGGGTCTGGAATTGGGTCATCTGAGGTTGATGAACCTGGCATTGGGTTATCTGAGGTTGATGGACCTGGTATAGGATTCTGACGGTTGGTGATGCCTGGTGCTTGGCTCTGAGTGGCCCTGAATGTTTAGTTTGTTCAACCGGCCCAGGATCTTGGATGAGATTGACATCAGACATGCCATCGGGTGGTGCAGGTCTTTCTGTAGTTTCAACAGCTGCGAACATGTGATCTGGAAATACGTGCGGATTGAAGGGGCAGATGCCAGTATGTTTGAGGTTGCAGCTTTGATGTACGCCAAACAAAGCATCCTGTTGATGTATTGTCACAACTTTTCCTGGATGGTTCCTCAGGTCTTCACTTCTTGTTCGTAGGATGTGTTCCATGGTGCCATGAAGGTCACATCAAGAGGTTGAACTCTATGTGAAGTGTGATGATTACGATGGTGGAGGCATTATTGTGGTGGCATGGTGGTGGGGGCATAGTGGTGGGGGCATGGTGGTGGGGGCATAGTGGTGGGGGCATGGTGGTGGGGGAATAGTGGTGGGGGCATAGTGGTGAGGGCATGTGGTGGGCGCATAGTGGTGGGGGCATGGTGGTGGAGGCATAGTGGTGGGGGCATAGTGGTGAGGGCATGTGGTGGGGGCATAGTGGTGAGGGCATGGTGGTGGGGGCATGGTGGTGGGGGCATGGTGATGGGAGCATGGTGGTGGGGGCATGGTGATGGGAGCATGGTGGTGGGGGCATGGTGATGGGAGCATGGTGGTGGGGGCATAGTGGTGGGGCATGGTGGTGGGGGCATAGTGGTGAGGGCATGGTGGTGGGGGCATGGTGATGGGAGCATGGTGGTGGGGGCATGGTGATGGGATCATGGTGGTGGGGGCATAGTAGTGGGGCATGGTGGTGGGGGCATAGTGGTGAGGGCATGGTGGTGGGGGCATGGTGGTGGGGGCATGGTGATGGGAGCATGGTGGTGGGGGCATAGTAGTGGGGCATGGTGATGGGAGCATGGTGGTGGGGGCATGGTGATGGGAGCATGGTGGTGGGGGCATAGTGGTGGGGCATGGTGGTGGGGGCATAGTGGTGAGGGCATGTGGTGGGGGCATGGTGATGGGAGCATGGTGGTGGGGGCATGGTGATGGGGGTATGATGGTGGGGGTGGGTGGGTGCCGATATTGACAGCGAATGTACATCGTTGAGGGGATATAATGAGGGTAATAATACGTCGGCCCTTAGAGAGATGAGGATTTAGAAAGCATACTGTCTACGTTTATGAAAATGACGATGACGTTGGAGGACCCGTTGTGTTAATTATGTTTGTCATTTGACTGTATACTTTAAATTTAGCGAAATGTTGCGCCTTTTTTTGGAACAATTGTTTTTCTTCCGCTGGGCTTTTCCCATTAGGATTTCTCCGGCAAAATGTTTGCATAGTAAATCGTGTATCACCCTCACCCCTCTTCTATAAGGGCGCACACAACAGATTTTAGATGACCCCCCCCCCGGATGTGAAAGTCTAGCCCTCCGGTCGATTGAAACGTGACACCCGTCGAAAGACTGCAATCACTGCAGTTTCCATGGCCGTCCTGGTGACGCCGAGCGCTGCGGGGAAGTCGGGGCCAAGGCGGAAACGATAAGATAACATCCGTCGTTGTAG
Organism: Lamellibrachia satsuma; assembly: GCA_033239005.1. Classification (NCBI taxonomy): domain Eukaryota; kingdom Metazoa; phylum Annelida; class Polychaeta; order Sabellida; family Siboglinidae; genus Lamellibrachia; species Lamellibrachia satsuma. The sequence continues at coordinate 14,141,549 of BSQZ01000005.1, read as the reverse complement.
CGCCCCTCCCTACGCTCGCAAGAATCTCGCTACAGCCTAATTAGACTATACTACGTCAATAAAACGTTGCAAATGGTTCCGATATCCTTTGTTAATACACATCGGAGAAACAATCCGATTCGGGAAGTTGCCTGGTCAAAATGAGTTAGTCAAAGACAGTTAACAACTGAACGACAAAAGACCGCTCTGATGACAGTGATACGATTGCATCTTTTCTTTGTTAGTTATCAATAAGATAATTCGTGTATCTGGCTAATCTAGGTTTGCAGTTTTTTTTATCTACAAACGACATTACGTTCGCAAAATGTTAACGTTTGCTTTTAAGTTTACAAAGAAACTTAACTTTGATCTTCATATCAATCAATTAGAAGATCTCGTAATAGTAAGTTATTTATTCTGCAATGATGTGAATTGATTAAATGTGATATACTGATATATTTACTACATAATATATATGTAGATATATGAGGAGAAATTTGGCGCCTCTTGGTGGTCGTTTTAATAGTAACAGAAACAGAAGGGTCATTGAATCAAGTTGTTTGAACTGTCACTTATTTTATGTATTGTCATTTTGCAGGGGAAGGGAAATTACATTTTACGTTAGTTCCCTCAATAGACCATGTTTTCGAAATTCCTATTTGTTCGTTTTTTGTACATCAAATAACATTGACACAGGGTGAGCAACTGTCCGATAAATGTCCGGTGAGTAACTGTCCGGTGAGCAACTGTCCGGTGAGCAACTGTCCAGTGAGTAACTGTCCGGTGAGCAACTGCCCGATGAGTAACTGTCCGGTGAGCAACTGTCCGGTGAGTAACTGTCCAGTGAGCAACTGTCCGGTGAGCAACTGTCCGTTGAGCAACTGTCCGGTGAGCAACTGTCCGGTGAGAAACTGTCCGGTGAGCAAATGTCCGGTCAGTAACTGACCGAGCACCTATACCGGCAAGGAAACTTTGATCCAGTACTGCCTATGAGCTATCAATCTACCAACAATGAAACCAAGCATCCGGAAAGAATCCGGGACATAATCCCACAGGGGAAACCCCTCAGGACATAATCCCTACGGACAAAATAAGTTAATGGTGTATGGTAGGAATGATATCTACACAAAGGTTTAATTTCCTATAAATATAAACATTGCATCAGGTAGAAATAAATGGATTTTTTTAATACCACTTTCTATCCCAAGTATGCCAAATGCTGGATTTTGTCCGTTCCAGAGATAATTAAAACGTTTTCGCCCATATTTATATTAAACGTATTGAATTTAACTGAATTGAACGTGAGGAGTTTTTTGTCCGGAGGTGGTTATGTCCGGAGGGGGTTTTGTCCAGAAGGGATTATGTCCGGCTAGAAAAAAAGTCACAGGAAAATAAAGTCACAGTTTTGGCTAGGAGAAAAGTCACAGGGAAATAAAGTCACAGTTTTGGTTAGGAAAAAAGTCACAACATTGTTTTATTCAAAGACTATATATTCAATAAAAAGGTAACGTTTTGCACATTTTCACTGATATTTGAGCACGATAAAGTTTCATGATTAAGACAAATATGACCTGGGGGTATGTATACAGTAATTCTAAAAACATAATTAAATTTCAACACACCACTATTACGTGATAATAATGTTTTGATAGTATTTTTTACAATGTAGTACTTAGCATGATCTCTTGGTTTGAATTTGTTTAATCGCTGGCAGCTGTTACACTGTAAAGTTCATGTGACCTGTTTTAGTACATAAATGTTAGACTGGAGCCGTCCACACACTCTGACTAGACACTATGATTTAGCTGCCAACAGCAGAGTCAGCTTTGAACGTGGCTTCTCAATTGGCACTAAAAAAACGTAGAGGTGGCCAAGCACTTATATGTTATGTAATCGCGTCAGTACATCTTGTATCAGCTTGTTTTGTATTAATTTTTTCAACTTATATTTTAAATACAAGGAATCAGACGTGATATATTGTAATGATTTGTGGCTTTTTTCTTGTGACTGTATTTCCTACATTCGCTTTTTCCATAGGGTTGTGTCCGGGGGGAGGGTTTTCCAAGAGGGTTGTGTCCAAGGGTGAGTATGTCCGGAGGGGGTTAAATCCAGTTACCTAATCAGCACATGGCCCAAGTATGTCCACCTCGTCTTTCTAATAGTTGTTGAAATGTTCTGCTTCTAGTATTCTTCTCTTACGTCTTCGTTGCTGCCCTCTCCTTCATTTGGCCGAAATATTAGCGCCAAACGACTGAAGTGGTAGGTGACGTGCTCTTCACCCAACGTCTAGTCCTTGTGGACATGCATGAAGGTCAAACCCAACAAGCGCTCAGTGGTCACCGTGACGTCGCATGGCACTAAATGGCGGCGGCTCTGCTGTGGCAGTCGAGAAACAAATCACAAGCAGTATCACTATTGTTGTATAGTTCTCTAGCAATTGGGCTAACGCAACAGTTCGGACCAACGGCTTTTAGTGTTTCTTCCGAAAGACACGGGCAAAGTGAGGTGAACGAAGTTTCGAAACGGCGGAGGTGAATTCTAACCGGTAACCGCTCCAACCATTAGACATAATATAATAAAACATTATTGTAGTGAGTTATGACTTTTTTCTTGTGACTGTGTTTCCTACATTCACTTTTTCCAGAGGGCTATGTCCGGGGGGGGTGTCCAAGAGGGTTGTGTCCAAGGGGGAGTATGTCCGGAGGGGGCTATGTCCAGTTACCTTCTCAGCACATGGCCTACGGTATACATGTTATGGTACAGGAGATGATTGGTTTCCTCTGTCTTGTCCTCGGGTGTGTTGGGACTCTGACCCATCTTGCCTTCCATTTTGTAAATGACGCAGATCACCTTGGATGTCGTCTTGGAGCACCTCGCACAAATGGACAATCTAATGTCAGATCCACCCGCTAACGTGGTGTGAGGTACTGGGTCACGTGGTGATTCTGGACGACTAATAGTGTGTCCTTTTCGTGGAACAAGTGATCTACGAACGGCAGATACATTGCTCTCATCCAATACTGGTTGGGCGTGTATGTTATATCAGCGGGCACAGTGCCTCTGTTTACCATTATTGCGCGGCTTGCTCGCCTTAGTCTCAAATATTTCAACTAGCTCTACAGCACTGTCAAAGAATGCATTCCATACTTCTGGGTCGACGTAGTACGAATGTGGTCAGAAGAAACCGACTTCAGAGGACACGCTCAATGGTCAACAATAGTGTCTGATTTTGGAGTCCCCATATTTTCCGAATATTCCAGGGCAGTAACTACAGCAGTGAATGCAGACTTGAATGTATACAGAACGTTCGCACGACTGGGCCACCTTGTCGCACAGAGCGATCGCAGATTAGTTATGTTCTTCATACCAACTTGCGCATCCTCGTCTAGCCTGAAAGACGCACACCTCTGGGTTGAGTAGTTGAAGAAGAAGGCGATTTAACAAGATTGCTATCCCAAACAACAAGTTCCAGATGGCAAGTGGACAAGGAAGCCATTGGCTTATCGAGAGTCCAACGATTGTATCATCTATGTGTAGCCCGCCCTTATCATATATCTGTCAATTCTATTTTTAAACATATTCACACTACTAGCATTAACACAATCATTTGACAGTTTGTTCTATTCATTTATCACCCTCTGTGAGAAAGAATACTTTCTCATGTCCAACCTACACAGCTCCTTAACTAATGCTGCTTTGTGTCTTATGGTTCCACTGCCTTCTTTAAGTTTGAAGAACATATTCGTATCAACATCCTCATAACCGTTCACTATTTTAAACACTTCTATCTGGTCTCTAGTGTTGTCAAACCTTATTGTAATAATTATTGCTTTGTACAGGGGTACAATTAGCTGTTTCTCCTTATACGTGATAGTTCTCCTAATTAGTTCTAGAATTTAATTTCCTTTCGAAGCAGCAATCCCACATTGCTCTGAAACTTTCATGTCAGCACTAAATGTTACACCTAAGTCCTATTCATGTGTGGTTCTACCTAGTACAGTATCCCCCATTTTATATTCTTCGTCCATGTTTCCATGTCCTATGTGTATGCATTTACACTTCCCAAAATT